>OZ008340.1:7303183-7386108 GCA_963931975.1 Cataclysta lemnata | reverse complement strand
CTCGACGGTCGCGGCGTCCTTCTCTGCAGCCTCCATGCTAATGGCCAAACTGTATGCTCTGCCGCAGTCTAGCATGCCTTCCGCAAATAGACGTTGCCTGATAGTTTCACTCAGAATGCCACATACCAACTGATCTCTGAGACTTTCCTCCAACCATGGGCCAAACTCGCAAGTTTTCGACATTCGTTTTAAAACCGCCGCGTACTCGGCTATTGTCTCGCCACTCTTTTGCTTACGATGACGAAATTTGTACCTTTCCGCTAACGCGCTGGGCTTGGGTTGTAAATGCCGCTCGAGAACTGCAGTTAGCTCGTTAAATATTTTTGTGTTCGGCTTCTCCGGTGTACACAAATTAACTAAAAGTTCATAGCATTCTGCCCCCATTACTGTTATCAACGTTGGTACATATAGTTCCTTTGGTATTTTATTTACAATAAAATACTGTTCCAATCGATCTATGTATAACCTCCAATCATCCTTGTGTAGGTCAAACTCCGAGATTCTTCCTATCGACATTGTCACAAGCCACTATATAATTTAAGGTCACTAAAAGATTAAGTATTCTGTAATTTGCACTGGTTTTTTTTAAAAAATCCTCGTCGCCACTGAGAGATATGAGTAAAACACCGTCTTATTGCTGTACCGTTTATTGCTAGACTGAGCACCGAAGAAAACATATCTACCCACTAGATAATACTAATGTGGGAACGAGGGTATGACTCCACGGAAAGGAATAATTAAGTAGTCTCGTTACTCACAGTTTATTACGTTCCAAACACGTATATATACACGTAACAGCGGAACAGGCACAGAAGGAGAAAATGAGTATGATAGTGAGAACACAGAAGATGCAAGAAGAATACGAAGTAGGTACACTAAAAACATTAACAGCTGAGTAGCAACGGCACATACGTCAAGCATTCAGTACGGAGTTATTAAACCGACTAGCGAGCGGCCGGCCACCTACATTCTAGCGGCCGCGTACGCGCACCAAATATCTAATAATAAAGTCGAGTATGTTTGTCCGCTTTACATACAAATTTTTATTTGTACATTTCTGTTTTAATTAATTTCCTATTGATTATTTATACATTATACAAGTTTGCTATTAATATATATTAAATTTATATAAACTGTATATGTAGTATAAAATGAATATTTTATTTATTAATTTTTTATTCTGATTTTAATATTTTAACCGAATGTTTATGTAGTTACACTACATCACCCCCTTCCAGAGACCGTCCTACGGGCGATAATAGTCCGGAAATTTTACCCTACGACCTGACCGAGTGACTTTAGCCGGAATGTCTCCCGAGACAGGTAAGTCATCGCACACTGTAGGTGAAGGTGAGTGCGTGTGAGTATGTGAATGTGAAGTGTTAGCTGTGGCTTCTGGATCACGCAGTACGTAAGCAGGTTTCAATCTGTCAATCGAGACACTTACTGGCTTGCCATTAACTACTAGTTTGAATACTTTGACCCCCCTCTTTAGAACCTCATGTGGGCCGGTGTAGGCTGGTTTGAGGCAGCCGGCTCCTGCATCATCGCGAAGGAAGACATGAGAGGCCGTGGCTAAATCCTTGAATATGAAAGGGGACCGTTGTGAACCATGACGTGAGGCTGGGCACGGTTGCAAGTTTCTCGTAAACATGCGAAGGCGTGCCACATAGCTAGTGATGTCATCAGCGTTTACCTCGTCTGGTTGAAAAAATTCTCCTGGCAGACGCAATGGCTCACCATACAGCAATTCAGCGGAGGATGAATTTAAGTCCTCTTTGTAGGTACTGCGGATTCCTAGCAACACCAATGGGAGAGATTCGACCCAACTACTGTGGTTGTGGCAGATTATGGCAGCCTTAAGTTGCCTGTGGAACCTTTCAATTAAGCCGTTGCATGACGGATGATACGCAGTGGTTCGTCTGTGCTGAAATCCAGCAATATCTGACAGGCATTTGAAAAGTGCCGACTCAAATTGTCTCCCACGGTCTGTGACAATTTTTGTAGGACAGCCAAAGCGAGCGATCCACCCGCTGAGCAGTGCCCTTGCGACCGTCTCTGCAGTGATGTCCTGTAATGGTATTGCCTCCGCCCATCGTGTGAAACGATCAATGGCTGTGAGACAATATCGAAACCCATGTGAAATAGGCAATGGCCCTACCAGATCTATGTGAACATGTTTGAACCTGCCAGATGGTGGGGCAAAATTGCCAATGGGAGATGAGACATGACGTGTAATTTTAGATTTCTGGCAAGCCAAACATGAACGCACCCATTGTTTGCAGTCGCGCCGGACCCCAGGCCATATAAAGCGATCGCTGACCAACTTAACAGTCGCCCTTGTGCCCGGATGGCTCAACGAGTGCAAGCTCTCAAACACTTGACGACGCAAATCCTCTGTGACATAAGGACGCTTGCTGCCATTTCTTACGTCGCAATATATTTCGATGTTCGTACCAGGTAACTTAACCCTTTCCAGGCGCAAGACTGTGTTGTCAGCGTGCAGAAGTTGCTTGAGCTCGCTGTCACCTTTTTGACTCGATGCTAACTTATCGAAATCGATGGGCTGGACGACTTCCTCGACGCGAGACAACGTATCAGCGACCACATTGTTTTTGCCTGAAATATGCCTTATATCTGTAGAATATTGCGATATAAGGTCTAAATGGCGAAACTGCCTAGGTGAAGGGTTTTGTTTCCTGGAATGGAACGCGAATATAAGAGGCTTGTGGTCCGTGTATATCACAAAGTCGCGCGCTTCAATCATGTGCATAAAGTGCTTGATTGCCTCGTATATTGCCAATAGCTCCCTGTCATATGGCGAATATTTGGTCTGCGATGGGGATAACTTACGGGAAAAGAATCCCAGTGGCTCCCAAGCACCGTCCCTGAGTTGTTGCAAAACGGCTCCAATCGCAGTATCCGATGCATCCGTAACTAAGGCCAACTTTGCATTACAGTTCGGATGCGCCAGCATAGCAGCACGACACAAATCCAGCTTGCACTCCTGAAACGCGGTAAATTCTCCAGGGGTGAAATCTATGGGGTAAGAGCCCTTTACAGACCCGGTAAGCAGAGCGTTCAGCGGCGCCTGATGTTGAGCAGCATGAGGAATGAACCTGCGATAAAAGTTCATCATCCCCAGGAATCTGCGTAGCTCACGTACCGTTTTAGGGGTAGGGAAAGTTTGAATGGCTGTTACCTTCTCCAGTGGGGGTTTAATGCCCTCAGCTGTGACATGGTAGCCCAGAAACGTCACTTCCGAGGCCCCGAAGGTACACTTGGCTGTGTTGATTACTATGCCGTATTCCTTCAACCTATTAAATACCTGCCGCAGATGGTCTTCGTGGGTCTTTCGGTCTTTTGAAAAGACAAGAATATCGTCGATATAGGAATAGGCAAAATCCAGGCCCCTGAGTACTTCATCGACAAACCGCTGGAACGTCTGTCCGGCATTACGAAGTCCAAACGTCATGTAAGGAAATTCGTAAAGTCCGAACGGCGTTGTGATGGCGGTTTTCGGTATATCGCTCGGATTTATTGGGACTTGGTTATATGCCTTCACCAGATCGATTGTGGAGAAGATCGTGCACCCACAAAGATTGTAGTCGAAGTCCTGTATGTGCCGTATGGGATACCTGTCAGGAATGGTTCTGGCGTTCAGCATCCGGTAGTCACCGCAGGGACGCCAGCCGTCATCCTTTTTCGGTGCGAGATGCAATGGGGATGACCACGGAGACTCAGACGGCCGACAGGTTCCAATCTGTAACATGGCCTTAAATTCTGCCTTAGCAATTTTAAGCCTATCAGGTGCTAATCTACGAGGTGTGCTAGCTACTGGTGGTCCAGGTGTTGTGCGGATGTGATGAACAGTGTTGTGTTTTATTGTACTATGTAACCCAGGTGGGCGAGTGATGTCTGGGTATTCACTCAGTATGCGATGATAAGCTGTGTCGCCAGACATTACCTTCACTGAAAAAATATCATTATTTTTCACAAGCGAAGCCGGGGTGCTAAGCGTTGTACTAGCATCAATTAAGCGTTTATTGCGCACATCTACAATTAAATTATAGTAAGATAAAAAATCAACACCTATTATCGCCCGTGTTACGTCTGCAACAATAAATCGCCAAGCATAGTCACGGCGCAAACCTATCGTCAGCGCAAAGTGAGCATAGCCGTACGTATGTATCGTCGATCCGTTAGCGGCGCACAGTTCATAGTTTGTTTTGTGACGATGCTCGCCGATTAATTTTTTGGGGAAAACACAAATATCACTACCCGTATCTACTAAAAATTGAATTTTCGTGCGATTGTCCGTCACAAACAAGCGACCTGTATTTGGACAGGCGTCAGTCGCCATCACGAACTGCCCTACACTTTTCCCGAAAAGTCACATGGTTTTACGCACTTCGTCGCCTTTGCACCAAACTTAGCATGGTACCAACACGTAGGGAACTTCCTGTAGTTTGACTGGGATCGGTTGGAACGCGAACTGCCACGGGAACCGCCATGGGGCCCGGATGTTCTTCGTGATCGCGACATCCTCTCCATCTTATTGTTCAGAGATTGAACCGCCCGGGTGAGCTCTGCGATCTGGCTAGCCATATCGGTGGAACTACCGGGAGTGGTCGATGCGGCTGCCACTTGCGGGCTGGGTGGAACGACATCGTGAATTTTGTCCGCCAGTTCTGCTACTTCCTCCAACGACGCCTTTGCCTGGCACGCAATGATGGACTGCGTACTGCTTGGTAGCCGACTGGTCCAGATGGTCTTCAAAAATTCCTCAGGAATGGCTGGACCTGCGAGGTGCTGGAGGTGACGAAGGAATTGGGAGGGTTTCCTGTCACCAAGTTCCTCATGAATGAGCAGCTGTTTCACCTTCTTCTCCCTTGAGGCAGACAATCGCTTGACAAGTTCGGCCTTCAATCGCTCGTACCTGTTGGGGGCCGGTGGTGCTGATATTATATCCTCCACCTCCGATGCGTAAATGGGATCCAGCTGGCTGATGGCGTAGTGAAACTTCGTTGCATCAGTAGATACATTCGCCAGAAAAAATTGGCTCTCCAGCTGCGCGAACCATAGCGCTGGTTTTTCTGGGTAAAACGGGGGTATCCGTACGCCAACCCGATGTACGTCGCTCGGTGGAATTAAATCAGCACCAGAGGTTGGTGTTCTAGCTGGTTCGCTCATCTTCGCCGTGATCACTGGTGACCCCGACGTGATCACGTCGGGGTCACCAGTGTGGGAACGAGGGTATGACTCCACGGAAAGGAATAATTAAGTAGTCTCGTTACTCACAGTTTATTACGTTCCAAACACGTATATATACACGTAACAGCGGAACAGGCACAGAAGGAGAAAATGAGTATGATAGTGAGAACACAGAAGATGCAAGAAGAATACGAAGTAGGTACACTAAAAACATTAACAGCTGAGTAGCAACGGCACATACGTCAAGCATTCAGTACGGAGTTATTAAACCGACTAGCGAGCGGCCGGCCACCTACATTCTAGCGGCCGCGTACGCGCACCAAATATCTAATAATAAAGTCGAGTATGTTTGTCCGCTTTACATACAAATTTTTATTTGTACATTTCTGTTTTAATTAATTTCCTATTGATTATTTATACATTATACAAGTTTGCTATTAATATATATTAAATTTATATAAACTGTATATGTAGTATAAAATGAATATTTTATTTATTAATTTTTTATTCTGATTTTAATATTTTAACCGAATGTTTATGTAGTTACACTACACTAACAATTATTATGAATATACCTTACAATTACTTTTGTCGAAATACTTTTAAAATACTGTTTTCTTTTATTAGCTGTAATTTTAAAGTATGTACTTTAAAATTACAGTTAAAATTTAGGATGAAGCTTGACTCCAATGTGGCCCCCACACAAGGTGGACCGACGATCTGGCGAAGGTCGCGAGAAACCGCTGGATGCGGGCAGCGCAGGACCGACCGGTTTGGAGATCTTTGGGGGAGGCTTATGCCCAACAGTGGGCGTTTCTCGGCTGAATGATAATGATGATGATTAACTCCAATACCGATTTGTGAAAGTAAGAATGTTTTGGACTTGGAGACAACTTTTTAGGAAGAACGAATAAATTTAATAAATAGCATACAAATCCACATAATTAAATAAATGGATTATGTAGATTTGTATGCTGAGGTGACCTGATAATGGATGGCCTGTCAGATGTAAGATAAATCGTGACTGCATTGATCTAATGCGGGTTGATTTAAATCGCCACGTCAATTGAGAGCAACGTCGTATTTTTTAAGGCTAATATTATTAACGATTATCTATGTATGAATATATTAGTGATTTATATGCATTATGTGTGTATGTTCCAGGCTAACACTAGCCCAAAGAAATAATTCAGATATCAACGATGCGGTGGGTCATCTATAGTATAGTTGAAAGTTATGTAGGAAATAGCATCAGGCGGTAACAATCGGCCGGTGCTGATAGCACGTGTGTTCTGCGACCCGTCACAAATACAGTATATTGAACATGCCAGTCTACAGCTTAACAATAATCTAGGCCAGCTGTTACGTTTTGTTTTTGTTTTGGCGTGCCAAAATTAACGTTATTATTATTATAACTTTAAATTTTTGTTAAAGTATGTTAATAGTTATTGTAACGGAAGTAATACTGTATAAGGCTTCCTTATTTCAAAATCTATTGTCGTTTAAAAATATCAGTATTGATTGCATTTATAAATTTGTAAATTTCCATGGATTGAAAAGCGTAAATAACAAACAATGTCGTTAATACCCACCAACCTGCACTGGGCCAGCGTGGTGGGTTATGTCCCGTTTCCATATATTCCTCCATCTATAGGAAAAGTGCAGTCGATTAATAAAATCATTATGAACAGATTTTATAGGCAGTTCTTCAATTTACCGGTTGTCATAACAACCCCTGATTTAATAGTCTAACTTTTCACATTTCACAAATTTAAAGTTAATAAAAGTGAATAATAAAAATCTAGCACTTGGTCAGCATTATGAAAATATTTTTATTATATAGTCGAATGTAAAATTTTAATGGCGCCTATCAAGTTGTGGTTCCTGAATCCATTTCCCAACTAACATTTTCATATTGGGAAACTGTAAGAGAATCTTTGGCGCGACAACTTTTGCTTCCTAACTATTATCCAATTGAGCTCCTTCGCACAATGTTCCAAAGTTTAAATGTAACTTGGTAAGTATATCTGCGAGTTGTCTGAAGTTTGCCGACATTAGTAGCGTCTTCGCATGTAACACACACAACATGAGTGCATATGTTCATTGTTCCTCATAGGGGTGTAGCCGACACCGTATATCCTGTTTATTAAGATTATCTCTATACCTACCTATCTTTTGCCTTGTCTTACTTTGAAATTCTTGAGAAGAAAGTATTATTTCTCTAAGTAATCTTCGCTAATTAAACTGTCTCACATAGATGCATCGATATTCTCGGCCCATCTACCGCAGTGTTTAAAGACAAAGGTCTTCAATGCGTGTGTGTTGCCAGTGATGACTTACGGCACCGAAACGTGGCCGCTTGCAATGGACCTTATAAGAAGACTCAAAGTCACCCAAAGGGCAATGGAGAGGCCTATGCTCGGTGTTTCCCTGCGTGATCATATCAGAAATGATGAGATCCGCAGGAGAACTAAGGTCACCGACATAGCCCGAAGAATTACGGACCTTAAGTGGCAGTGGGCAGGGCACATTGCGAGGCGGACTGACGGCCGTTGGGGCGGAAAAGTCCTCGAATGGCGGCCACGCACCGGGAGACGCAGCGTTGGAAGGCCCCCCACAAGGTGGACCGACGATCTGGTGAAGGTCGCTTGAAGCCGTTGGATGCGGGCAGCGCAGGACTGACCGGTTTGGAGATCCTTGGGGGAGGCCTTTGCCCAACAGTGGGCGTCTCTCGGCTGAATGATGATGATATAGATGCAGTTGTGTAGTGTTTTTTGTCTAGAAGTATAGTAACTTAATTATTGTATGTATATTGTTTACAACGTTATTACTATTGCTATATGAAAAACTGTTTTTTCAGTAAAATTAAAAATACACGAAAGGGACAGCCATTTTATTTCTTTATTTATCATAAGTAAAACAAATTGGTAAGAACCACTGTAGCACGTATCAATCCAAAATTAATTTTATTTTCAATATACGCTTGTTGCTTTCTTTTCAATTACAGATACAAAGAGACGCCGCACCACAAACAGCTATCGCGATGTGACCGGCGGAGATCGGACGTGTTCCATTTACATCACCACGCAGAAACCGATATTCCCACGTTGAAGATAGTACATACAGTCCACATCAAAAGTAAATGGAATCTTGACTTGAAGTTGAGGTTAGATAAAAGAGTAACGTTCTTCTCCGTTCAATTTATTCGTCTATATATTATATCTGTACTTTGACAAAGCGATTATCGAGAGATTTCATTGAAGCATACCGTATTCTCTATACATGAGTGCAATATACCGCCCCCACCTGACTTTTTACGAAGTTTTTCACAAACAAAGACGGCAAGAGGACCACCTAAAACTTTTTATTGGGTCATAGCATTACTTGCACAGAAGTCAACACAATCACCCGTAGGTTAAGGGTCAAGGGGTGAAGTGATAAAGAAAATATATTACGGGAAGCAGCCAGCCGAATGTTGAAAATGGAGGCACGTATTCTCTCAAAGGCTTTCTAAATAGTGGAACAGAAAGGGTTCGTCTCGAAATCGTTGTAGGCTAACAAAAAGTGAATGACGGGAGCGATATGAGGATTGATTTGACGTCAAATTTTTTACGGAGTCGGTACCGACATTCTATTTAAAGCTTTCTAGTTTTCTAACGAGCTTCTCTTTATTTTTTCGAACGGATAAAGGCTGTATATATTTAATACTTGTTGTTATTGTAATAAAGTCTTATGATAGTTGAACAAAGAAACTTAAGAGCTATGTCTGTTTATGTTGTCAAATCGTTTGATATATTAACCAATTATAAAATACAATTCATTTTGAATTCTTTGTTAAAGATCTTGTATTTTTTTTATATTTACCTGATTATTCTCAATCAATTTGAGCTGTAAAAGAAGCTACTAACATAGCAATTTGTATTAAAGAGTTCCCAGGGTAGAGTTCTAGCATTGGAGCGACGAACACAAATGGCACAGCTGATTCAAGTTTAAAAGTAACATTAAAAGTTTGTACTGCAAGAAGCAAATCTTGCAAGGCACGTTCAGAGAAAAATGTCTTCTCTTGCCTTGAGTTAAGGTATAAAAGTTGCTACCGTCCACTGTGACAGAGCACTCTTTAAGGCTCTCCCTTGGCCCTATGTGAGATATCACGTTTCACTTTCTGCAAGATAAGCCCCAGTTAAGGGTTGGGATAACGCTGTTTTAATGTCTTGTGATAAAAAACACACTTAATTGCGCACAGAGATTATTTTCGTAATTAATATTCATTAGGCGGGTGTTTGCGCTGGCATCCCTTAGTGTGCATGCTCCGTGGACTTACGCGCAATGCGAGATAAAAAAAAAATACGTAGGTACACTTTTACATAAAGTTGTTTTTTTTATAGTAGACTTTCCACCAAGTGCACAAAACGAATCATTTTTATCCGAGACTTTTATTGATAGTAATGTCGAGGAGAAAAATGGTTTTGTGGACAAGTTAGAAACTCTGCTTTTCACTTTGATTGCGAGGAAATAAAACAGTAGTTTATCACTATGGCGGTTATGTTAGCATGGCTCACCGGGGCAGTGCAGCGCAGCGTCGAAAGCGGTTCACGACTGTTATATTTTTTTACAACCTCCTGATCCTGATGGATATCATTGAAAAGATAAATTGAATTAGTGCGTAAAAATAAATGTTAGTATTATTTTCGAGAGAAATATTATAATATTCTACTCTTCTTGTATTGAGCCAAAGCAGTACGAATTCTTCTACATAGTCTATGTCGTTCGACATTTTGCAACCTACTGCATGCCTAACCCGTCATACTAAACGCGGTCCAGCGTTGCAACTGATTTGAAACTGCCGCTGCGTTCAGTGTGCCGACTCCCGCGTTGCTACTGACCTGCGTTTGGTGTGGTTCTTTACCTTAATATATATACATTTATGAGTAGATGCGTTAATTCTATATACAAAATCGAATTTCGGAGCACAAAATTCGATTTTGTGCAGCCTATATCCTGCACAAATAAGTACTTTCAGAGCATGAGAAGTGAAAAATCCATTATCTGCGTTTGCGTATACAAATGCGAAAGCAAGTTGCTGGGGCCGACCCAACTGCGCTTATCCGCATTCTTCATTTCACAGAGTTACATGCAGTTATAGTGAAGGAATAAGGTAACGACACGTATTGTTTCTTTGTATAGGTCTACCAGAATCTCATGGCATTATTTGTTTTTTTAAAATTATGATTTTGATATGGCAACGTCAACTGGCGTCTGTCTAATCAAATGACAAGGTTTGTCAAGTGCTCAAAGAAGTTTGTGTATTTTCTCAAACATAATTTGTTATTGTGAAAATATCGAAAACGCCACTTCGATCTCAAGCGAGAAATATTGTTGTCAGTGTGTATCGTAAAATACGTGAAGGAGGTGTAAATCAATCGCAATCGTCAATTTTAGAGCGCGTCGTAGATTTGACCAGTTAGTTGATACATATCAGATTGATACTTTTACCTATAGATTTTTACTCTTTGTCACCTAGATTAATATTATAACGTCTTTGTAGTGGTCTCTAATACGACTATACGGCGAATCATATGCGAAAGCGTATCGAATCATGGTATATTTTCCACACATTGTAAGAATAGGCTCTCCTATTTTTGGAAAAAAAAATCAACTTGATTTAGAGTAAGAAAAATTAAGAAAAAAGTAGCATTTCTTCACAGGGACACTTCTTGATCGCACTGCATTTCGAATTGCAACATGCCTGCGCCTAGGCATCGCCTGTAATGTCCCCCACCAATGCCGCTGTGGCATAATGGTCGATAATCTTGGTCACCATGGTCTCTCTTGCACAAGAAGTGCAGGCCGATTTAGAAGACATGCTGAGGTTAATGACATCATCCGCCGGGCCCTCGTAACTACCGGAATGCCCTCTGCTTTGGAGCCTAATGGCTTAGCACGGGATGATGGTAAGAGGCCTGACGGCATGACTCTCGTTCCCTGGAAGAAGGGAAAATGTCTGGTATGGGACGCCACTTGCGTGGACACTCTAGCAATGTCCCATATTCCAGCTACCTCAGCAATGTCCGGATCGGCTGCAGCTTCCGCTGAATCCCTTAAACGGCGCAAATACGCCGGTCTCTCAGGAGACTACCTATTTGAGCCATTTGGGGTAGAGACTCTGGGACCATGGGGTCCAGGAGCTCACCGTCTTTTTCGGGACATTACAAAGCGGCTACGTGAGACAGTAGGTGACAATAAGGCTGGTCTGTATTTCGCGCAAAAAATTAGTCTCGCCATTCAGCGAGGTAATGCAGCCAGCGTTATTGGTACACTTCCTGTCTCAGAAGACCTAGGCGAGGTTTTCTACCTTTAATTTAGCTTTTAGTCCCTTAGTTTTAAAACATTTAGTTATTAATTCACCTGTCAATGATGATGTCTTAAAGAATGAAATTTTTTAAAAGCCAGATCTGATACTGTGTTAAAATTGGAATTGAAGAGATTTAGAGTTAGTTGAAAATAAAATAAAAAAATTTTACATTGTAGATGTAGAAGATTGGCGTAAATGTTGTGAACTTGTAAAAGAAAATTGAAAATTATTATTAGATTGATTAATAGAGATGCTGGAAGAACGCTATAAAATAATTACCACTTTATTTTCCTCTACAGATGCTGAAGAGCAAGATATGCATGTGGAGTTTTTAGAATCGTTCTTTAGTTATAAATGAATATTTAATCTATTTGTATAATAAAATTTCAAACAGTACTTTAATAGTATTATTGCCCTTCTCAATTTTGTTCTAATTTATAAATGTTAACAATCATAATAAATATATATTCTTCGATTTCAATTTCAACATTATATAAATGTTAGAGAAATTAGTACAAAACTTTTGGTGTGATTTTGGTATTTCTACATTGTAAGGTATTTCTACATAAATCCGTTGGCTTACAACGTGAAGTGGTAAAGGTTATTTGATTATGTTAGAATTTCATCAATTTAATAAGTGTCTTGTTTGGCCGAGCGGTATAGGCACCTGTTTGGATTGCAGTGGACGCGGGTTCGATTCCCGCATCGAGATCATAATTTTTCGAACATTTTCTAACTACCAAAATCTTTGTACTAGTTAAATCTTAACCTAGTATAAATAAATAATACATCGTCTACTGCTACGTCTGAAAAATAAATAAAAATTAAAAAGTATCAAGACCAATTTTATTTTAGTCCAATTTCCCTAGTATTCGCCTCTACAATTTTTTATTTTCAAATTTTCCATGAGATTCTGGTAGGCCTATCAATAAATCCAGGAACAAATAATAGCGCCATAGGGCCTACCCAAGTGGCTTTCCTATTCGAACGCATACAATACAAAAGTATGAAACGGACGTTTTGTTTTCTCTGTAATACGTCAGTTTCATACATTTGTTTTCTATGCGTTCGAATAGTCAGAGTAGGTCGAAAGTTGTCGACGATATTCGGAGCTTATCGGAGGAGCTGGTATAATGTGCATTGATAATAAAAACACTCTATACCGATTACCTCCATACTATGGCAACAATAAATAATTAAATCTTCTTCTCCCTGCCCTGTTCCCAGTCTATCTGGGGTGGGCGCAGTATGTTTCCTCTTCCATTCATATCGGTCAGACGTCATCAAGCCATCCACTCCCTTTTGATTCATATCATCCATCACACTGTAAAGGTGCTAGTGATGAATGAATGTATAGAAAAGAGACGGAACGGACCACAGATATATCATTAAATTGATATATCTGTGAAACGGACCATGTCGAGAAACCGATGAACGGAGAGAGTGATTGGAATCACAACATTCCAATCCATACTGCTCAAAGTTTTGGCTTAGGTTTGCCGGCCGCCTGCCTGACACTAACCCTCTTTGGGTATACAATAAATAATTAAATAATGGAATTTAATAATAATGGAATATTCGAGAAAGTTAGTTAAAGGATGTAGTGCCGACCCCTGGATGAGGCCAGGAAGAAGAATAAGAAAATATACTATACTACTATACGCCTATTCCTAATCCCGCGGATTTCAGATAAGTATTTTCCTCACATACCACATTAAATTTCAGTTGTTTCTTTTGAACTTGACAAAGCGAACGCGTAGTATGCAAATGTGTTGAAACTTTCGATCGTTAATCTTTTGTTTGTTCTCTAGTCTCAATAAGTGGACTACGCCATTTTTACACATTTTATATGCGCGCCGGCGAGTTGGGCCTACTCGGTGGAAACTTGTAAGGCGAAAACGGAATTATTCATGCAAATACTCGGAATCTTCCCAAGTTTCCCATTTTACTTTGAAACTTCAATGGCAAGTTGTTACGATTGATCCGTGCCCCGGATACGGTGACGTCACACTTTTATTCGTTAATACTATTAATGAAAAAAAAGTAATATTAAGACATTGAATTCCTTTCCTACATAGTATAATTAGTAGATACATAAAAATCAAACCTATTTATCTCTGAAGGTGTAGGCAGAGGTGTATTAACACTCTGATTTGGGCAGTTATGTTCGGTTACGTGTAGGTAATAGTAGGCGAGTCTATTGCCATCTATCACGTAAGTACCACCTAGTATACTTGCTAGGTGGGTGTTACAGGAACGCTGCTGCGCAATCCACATCAATATATATTATTAAACCATTAGTCGCCTTTTACGACATCCGCGGGAAAAATTGGGGGTGGTGACAATTGTATTTTTTTTTTCTGTGTATCGCATGCCAATTTTAGTATGATGAGTATTTTAAAAACACTGCCATTCACTGCATAAAGCATAGAAAATGAAATATTTTGCAATCGAATTTTTGCTTTACGTCTACTATTCAGTTCACAATCGATATTATTTAATAGGTTACAATTTTTAATCGTCCGACGACGTGCTTTAACCTTTCTCAATACAATGCTCTTGTTATTTTTGTTACTACATAGGTTTTTCAAACATCGTATTAACTATTGTATTATTTAAAAGACGGCTGCCTTGGTCGAATGCTCAGATTGCTGGGTATTGGCCAAGAGGTCCCGGGTTCGAATCCTGGTAGGGGCAAACTTTGTGATGACCACAAATGTTTGTTTCCGAGTCATGGTTGTGTATATGTTTATGTAGTATATTTTCAACATTTATATACATAATTATATTAAAAATATGTCCGTCATCTAGTATCCATAACACAAGTGCTTAGGCTACTTACTTTGGGCTAGATGATAGGTGTGAGTGTAAAAATATTTATTATTATTATTATTATATTTATTTAGATTAAGGAAATTATTGAGCCATTGAGTTTTAATTATTACTAAATGATTTTTTTTATGGTAACGAATAAATAGATAGTATAGTAAAACATTTCCGTGGTAATAAGATGCTAAAAATATTTTTGTCCTAATAATAGGGATTAATGTAAAATTACATTAATGGGATTAAACTGGTTTAACCGATTTAAGGACCATCCTAAACTAACAGATCAGCATCGTTAAAATGTTTGCGTAGGTTACGGAATATCGAAATACTCCATAATCTACGAATTCTACGAAGTATAGGATTGCTCGGTTCGTAGGCGGTAAAAGGGTGTTGATATAATTGGTTGTTGTTTTATTTAAGTGTAGTAAGTTTTCAAGGCAAGTTAAGTTTGTCTTTAAACTTTGGCGTGCTTCTGCATCATTTCCTATGTCAATGTTGTTGTTTATCTTGTCCTATGAATCATGAATCATTGCATGCCTGCGAGAGAATACAAAATATAATTGGTACCATCCTTTGTATCTCCCACGGGTGTCGAGGAGGCGACTCATAATTATAAATATGATGAATGGACAGCAGTGTTGCTTGCTGGTGCATGACTTAGCTGGACATAAACGTAGTCAATAGATGGCAATGTTCTTTCCATTTCATTTTCCCAAATAAAAAATCACCAGGACAATTAAATCCCAACCCCGTGCTCATACTGCTAAATCCAGAGACACTCTGAACTCCGTTTGCCTAAATCGGTCCACTTAAATATAAAAAAATTTACAGTAGTTAATTGTAATGCGTAAACTCTTCCCGTGACCACGGCCCCGGTAAAGAGATCGACACGTCGGGATAATAATCAATATGTTAACATAATAAACACAAAATAGATGCTATTGGTCGTATTTCAAATGTATATTGCTCGTGCTAATATGAGAATATTGTGTTATAATTGATATTACCTAACATTAATTTACCAATGCGTGTTTGTCACCGCCACCAAGAATATAATATTAGGCACAATATTAAAAATTTCTAAGAAAGTGTCTACTTATGAAATATGCACCGAAAAATAGTCACAAATCTAAGCCATGTACAACTTTAAAAGTCCTTCGATACTCGGTTACGGTAAGCAGAGTTAAAAATTAGATACCCTAACCCTCTAATACATATCTCGAATGAGTATTTCTGATTAAAGATTGGAATGAAATTCACAGTAGCTTACCTAATGAGGTCGGCCCTAATTTATATTAACATAAAACAAGGTGGGAACTTGGTTGTGAAATTACGTAAACATTTCAATTTTTTATGTAGAGAGCTATAACATTATACTTCAAGTGCGGTTTGTCGGTTGATAAAAGTGTATTTGTAGATTTTTTTTTGTTGATCGTTTTTTTAAGTAATTACACGATTTCGTTCGTAATGTCTTAAGGAGATTGTCCAGAAAAAATACAGGTAATTCCCATGCGTACCTCTCAGGTATTAAAGCGGTAATAAGTTGCAAGAGTCTGTGTTTATCACTCAATCTTTTGCCCCACTAAGATTCTGATCCAGTTATCTGATCACTCTACCAATCCGTTATTGGTCACCACCCCAAATCTTTCCCGTGGGTGTCGTACAAAGCGACTAAGGATAAATCAGTGATGAGGAATGGGCAGCAGCGTTCTTCTTATACCACCTAGCAATGTACTGCGACTTTTGTGCCCGATAAATGGCAATAGGCTCGCCACCTTTACATGGGACCTAACATAATTGGCGAAACGTGGGTGCTTGTTAACCTCTGCCTACCTCTACGGGGATATAGGCATGATTTATGTATGTATGTCTACCAATCCGGCCTTGACACCTAATCAGGATCATTAGGCCCCAGAGGACGTAAGCTCTGTGAAATGTTCTTGTCGGTTTTATTAAGCACTCCTCCCCTGCCACCATATGAATTGTCAACATAATAAACAAATCGCGTATGTTAATAGCTCTATTAAAGTACCAGCGTAAAGCTCCGGTTCCTCTGCGAGCGGAATAGGCCTTAACAGGGAAGAGGAATCGTTATAAATTATTATAGAACGTATACGAATCGTAACGTCCTGAGATTTAACGCACATACAATATATACATACGCATAAATAATAATAATGTATTAAGATTTTGGGGTAAGAAAAATAATGTATTTATTTGCAATAATATGGTACACTTTAGCGTGCGATTTTGATACGTGTAACATATAAATACAACCTGGATTATAATAAACACACACGGTGGAAATAGTTTCAAGCCTATCGGCAGGTTAATCTCAGCCAGGTAGATGGGATGGAGACATATACATATACATTATACATTATACATTTACAACTATCCTACGACTTTTCATTTCGGTTAGATTTGAAATAGAGTAGGGTAAATCCCCGGTTGATAAAACGTGTTTCTTTTTTTAGTAGTGTATGTTACACCAAATTTCGGAAATTTAAAAGACATACTACATAAATCACGCCTATAACCCCGAAGTGGTAGGCAGGGGTGAATTAGCACTCATGTTTCGCCAATTATGTTAGGTCCCATGTAATAATGGTAGCGAGCCTATCGCCATTTATCGGGCACAAAAGTTGAAGTACATTGCTAGGTGGTATAAGAAGAACGCTGCTGCCCATTTGTCAGTTTGTATTTTATCCTTAGTCGCCTTGTACCACGGGAGAGACGTCGGGGTGGTGACAATTGTATTCTACTCTGCCGTCACCACACGGCTGTTGATTTTTAAAAAATGTTTCCAAAAATATCAGTTCTAGTCAACGATAATGATGTATCATTTCCGCTTGCAGTTGCCCAGCAGCCTTACGCAGAGTGGGAGGTGCCGACGTTCATCATTTCAAAATATCCTGTGGAACAATTGGGGTAACATGCTTTGTTAGGCTTGACATAATGAGTATAATACGAGGCGAGGTCTTAAAAACTGCAACGTTGAAGATTTCGAATTTGCAAACACGCGCGAGATTATATATTGCTCTGTAAACTATCATGTGCATAATAAAAGTAGCGTTTTACTGCCGTAACGAACATATGGCAAAAAGGTATTGTTACATACATACATAAATCACGCCTATATCGCCGAAGGGGTAGGCAGAGGTGAACTAGCATCAACGTTTCGCCAATTATGTCAGGTCCCATGTAATAGGTGGCGAGCCTATTGCCATTTATCGGGCACTATCGGTGTTATCGGTGTTAATACAACCTATCCGCACTGGGCCAGCGTAGTGGGCTATGCCCCATAGAGAAAACATGTGCCCCAGCAGTGGGGACGTTAGAAAGGTATATATTGTAGTGTTAATGATTTTAGACACAGCTAATGGGTTCACTTGTTTTTTTTAAGAATGATAATCCTTCAAATAGAACATTATTTATCGCATAAGAAGTCCGGTGTTTTCTAACGTTGCTAATCTTTTTTTTATGTTAGACAAGGAAGCTGTTGTCCTTCATCTCACCTGATAGTAAGTGACGATAAGGGCCGAAGATCACCCTCAACCACAGACAACTCAGCTGGCTATCTTATCACACATTGTCGGAACACAATAATCCTGTTAACATTATTATTATGGCGACAGATTTTGATAAGATGGTGGTAGCTAGCCAGGCGGACTTCAAAGAAGTCCTACCACCATCCAAACCGAGCACAAAGTTGTACCCCCCTGGGGATCGAACCCGGGACCTCTGGATCTTCATTCCAGTGGGCGAACCACTAGATCACGGAGGCGGTTATCATACGCAATCACAGCCCTAGTGCGCCAAAGTAATTCACAAACACACAGCTTGGCAAAAAAGAGTTTGGATACAACGAGGGCGCCACTTTTTATTGTTTTGTTCATTTTTAGTCAGAATTGAAGCTAATAAATTAACATACATACATACATACATAAATCTCGCCTATATCCCCGAAGGGGTAGGCAGAGGTGAACTAGCATCCACGTTTCGCCAGTTATGTTAGGTCCCATGTAATAGGTGGCGAGCCTATTGCCATATATCGGGCACAAAAGTTGCAGTACATTGCTAGGTGGTACAAGAGGAACGCTGCTGCCCATTCCTGATCCATCACTGTTTTATCCTTAGTCGCCTTGATGGACACCCACGGGAGAGATTTGGGGTGGTGACATTTGTATTCTACTCTGCCGTCACCACACGGCATAGTAGAATACAAATTAATAAATTAAAATACAAATAAATCGCAAAGTTACCGAAACATTTGACAATTTAACTACCAGAGTTCGACAGCAAATCAGTGTGTGGCTGTTACGAATAACAATTATTTCTATCTTTCACCGCAGCTAACTCTTTTTTCCAAGCTGTACGACTACAGTTTTGTCAGCTTAGCACGGATCAAAATGCTACGCGTCGTAAGCTAAACTAACCGTCAGTAGACGTTATAAGGAAGTGAATTGTGCTTGCCGTAGCCGTAGCCGTAGCGCTCGTAGCCAGTGAGCGACCGCGGCTCGTAGCAGACGGCCGCGCCGCGACTGACGTCTTCCTACGCGTGTTACGACTGATTGTGGTGACTTTTTAAACTTGTGCCCGGCTTTATGAGGCGAGTATTTCGATTTGTACGCAGTTGTAGACTGGCCTTTAGTTCTTAAAACGCTACGAACAGAACGAACGAACGAACAAAAAGTTTGTATGACTATTTTAATTGGTCGAATTTTATAAAAAAAATAATTAAAAGTTAAGTAATATTATTATTACTTTAATAAAAAAAAAAATGAACGAATTATGTTGTTATAAAAAAATGTTAATTTATGGGTACTTGAATTTCGGATTGAGCTCAGTGAGTCCGCAACATTAGTCAGGAAGGTTAAAGATGCCAGAGATTATGGTAATAAGAAGGGAAATGTCTGAATATTTATTTCCACCACACACTTATGTATCCCAATTTGTATGGTGGTAATGGTCGTCGAAATTAACTTATATATCAGATAAATAATTTTATTTCTGACCTCAATTTCTTTAATACAATATTTGTATTCTAACATTTTCAAAGCGTTCAAACAAAAACAAATATTATCTAGATTACTATTTTACATTGTTTGCGGTTTTACCACTACTTTGTTTATATTATTACATATTAATTTTATTACATATTTAAAAAAAATTAAAACAAATTAATATAATAGGTAATCATTGTTTTGATACATAATATCTCACAAGACTACACTTCTTAAATTTAATATTTACAGAGGTTTCATTTCAGTCTGCGACTGGTATGCCACTCGGCACTCGTATGAATGTTATGTGGCCTTTGCAAGTTTATTTTCGTTCTAGAATACTCATTAGTGCATACAGGGCACTTCCCAATGACCCAGTATGATGAAATATCTCACGCAGAAAGATTCTGTGACAAAAATACTAGAGACACAAAATTGTACTGATAAATATTTATATATTCGATTGGTTGCAGTTGTAGTAGTAGGATCTAGGATGAGTGACAACACTTCTAGCTTCTAGCTACCCCGAAGGGGTAGGCGGAGATGAACTAGCACCCACGTTTCGCTAATTATGTTAGGTCCCGTGTAATAGGTGGAAAATTGCCATTTATCGGGCACAAAAGTCGCAGTTCTATTGTTAGGTGGTATAAGAGGAACGCTGCTGCCCATTCCTCATCACTGATTTATCCTTAGTCGCCTTGTACAACACCCACGGGAGAGATTTGGGGTGGTGACAATTGTATTCTACTCTGCCATCACCACACGGCGTTATTTCATATCTTTTATAATTTATTTCTTTTTATTATTTCAAAAGGTTCCTTTGAAAAGTTCTAGAACATGGTTGGCATACGATCGATTGCGTAAGGTGAAAACTTTTGCAAAAGCAAGTCATCGGATGGGTGACCAGATCTTTTTTTTGTAATCCTGAACAACCAAACAAGACCTGTCTACATTGACAGTCTCTGCTGCATACATATTTTTCACACATTCGATATAATACTTCCTTTTTGTGTTATTTGTGTTTATCTGTATATTATCAATTAATATTATGGAAGGTCTCAGGGAATTATGGAAGGGATCAGTTTTATTTAAAGCCCCATATTTTCGTCCGATTTAGCAGACATTTTTATGATCTTTACTCTGTGCAACAATTTATGGAGCATATCTGTGATTCTTATTTTTCCTTCCATCATCTTCCTGGCTTTATCCCAAGTTATATGGGGTTAGAGCAGTCAATTAACCCGTCCAATCATATCGGTAAAGCGAAGCGAGGTATCCATTTCTATACTGTCATGTCTTAGAGACAAAAGTCCCTAAAAAATAAAAAGTAGTGTTCAAGTTGATGGCGCATTGATTAAGCATATTATGAATTTTGCAAAATTATTAATTTTTTTGACGAACTTGATACTACAAATCTTTGAAATAGGTCGACAAAATTTTACAGGAAATTTTAGTCAAATTATAGTGATCGTTATAGTAACAATTAAAATTGTAATGAAACATTCAGTTATAAAATAAAAGAACGCAATTATTAGATTGATTATTTGCAGTCGACTCACTTTGCACGTGATTGTACCTACCCGTCCGGTTAGCAACTCGCGAATTACGAACGATTTATTCAATTTTATTTTAATATTAAGAATTTAATTTATTTTTCCATAATAAATTTTATATTTTTTTTTTTGTTTTATGTTTTTAATCTGTATATTTACCAGTTACGAGTAAAAGAAAAGGAAAATATTGATACTTTTTGTGTCGACTTAGATTTGTTTTTAAACCTCACTAATATAATGTTTAATAGCACTAGAACCCCCCATAAAAAATTGTCGATTCATTTCGATTTCCCCTGTAGTTCGGAAAATTCCGTTAAGTGAAATATTAGATTATTTTGTTTACCAATATGAATACTCGGCGTAGGTGGTAACGACAGAGCAGAACCCAATCAGCAGTATCGATACTATAATATAACGCACGGTATTTGTAAAAATATCCGCTTTGGAATGTTTGAAATTTATTTCTATATTGCGAGGGTACCCGTTGGCTTACAACGTGAAGTGTAAAGGTTAGAAGAATTTCGGCAAGTCAATTAGTATCTTGGGTGGCCGAGCGGTCAGGCACCTGCCCGGATAGCAGCGGACGCGGGTTCGATTCCCGCCTCAAGATCATAATTTTTCGAAATTCTTTTTCTAACCACTAAAATCTTAGTATCGATACTCTTATAACATCTAGCAATATACTGCGATTTACCTCTAGGCTCGTCCCCTTTTATATGGGACCTACTATATAATTCACGAAGCATGGGTTTTAAATTCACCTGTTCCAACCTCTTTGGGGATAAATTGGCGTGATTTATATACGTATTTGTATGTATTTCAGCGCGGGTGCCATTATCGGGTAACAGAGCCTGGAATTTGCGACCAGTGCATAGGTTAACAAGGATCCTTTTAATACGTATAAACGCTAGCTTTCACAAGCTAACCTCTTTTCCTAGCCAAATTTAAGAGGGTGAGACTTCTTCTCACAGCGACAAAATTCACGTATTTTAATTAAAGTTCACAGAGGGAAAATAACCTCTTGAAATATGCAAGCCACTCGTATGCGGATATGATGCATATGGATGAACTTAGGTTTATGCATTTTTGTACGGTGCTTATTCAAATTTACTGGGTGAAACAATAATAACATATATTATAGTATGCAGGAAAATTCGTTATTGATCTAGTCACCGCATGCATCAAAGAGGAAGCTTTGTGATTAAATAAGAGATTCCTTTTCAAAACTTCCTTTTCAGAAAAAATACAGATAACCCTAGAAATTAAATTGTTTCTGTACATTAAATAAACATCATTGTTTCTAACATGTTGTTAATATGAAAGTTTAACAAAGTGTACCAACATTGTTCCGATTTCCCGTACACATCGATCGCTGTATGTGATTAGAAAAGGAAAATTTTCAGAAGCAAGTACGCTGATTGGACTAAGCATAATCTCGATTTTTGATTTACTGGTTAAACAATTGGTGAAAGGGTAAGGCTCGAGTTCACCAACACGTAAAACAAGCGATTAAAAGTTAACGGTCGATTTTTGACATTTCTTCCATACTGATAATTGTTAAAAAGAACCGATTAAATAATAATCGACTGTTTACGTGTTGGTGAACTTGAGCCTCAGGCTCGAGTTCACTAATACTTAAATCACTTGATTAAAAACTAACCTTTTTATTTTGACAGTTCTTCCATACGATAAAATCCCCACCTATTATTATATGGCTCCTATTCTAGTTGATTCACCTCTGCACATCCTCCGGGAATATACGCGTGATTTATCTATCTATGTAATGTTTAATCTCCTTTGATTCAACCTGGACACAAAGTAACAGTAGTGACTGTCAAGTTCTGCACACCATTGTACAGCACTTATATTTAAACGTTCGGCGCGAGTCATACTCCCCGCACGATAATGTGTTCTCCCAAACGTACAGCTTTGACCTCCCCAAGGCTGGAATGAATAAGCAACATCTAGACGAGCGTGAGGTGGGCCGCATCTTCGTTTTACATCAGCCGGGATGGCGGACAAAAATGCTTGCCTATTCACGGCAAAAAATGCTCGTCACTTTCATATTGGAGTAAAACGGCGAAACAGTAAAATTTGGTTGGAGAAGCTTGGGTCAATAATCTTATGATACGCCATTTCTTACTGTTGATAGTCAAAATATTATATTACTATAATTTGGCCGTGTGGTGACGGCAGAGGAGAACACAATTGTCACCACCCCAAATCTCTCCCGTGGGTGTCGTACAAGGCGACTAAGAATAAATCAATGATGAGGAATGGGCAGCAGCGTTCCTCTTATACCACCTAGCAATAGCAATATACTGCGACTTTTGTGCCCGATAAATGGCACCAATAGGCTCGCCACCTATTACATTGGGATCTAACATAATCGGCGAATCGTGGGTGCTAGTTCACCTCTGCCTACCCCTTCGGGGATATAGGCGTGATTTATGTATGTATGTATGGATGTATAATTTCCCCTTTTTTTCCTTAAAGTTCTATATAATTTTTAAAATCTGATGCTCGATCAGCTCTCCGATTAACTGATAGAGAATGTCTTATAGTAGTAGTAGTCCGCATTTTTTTAATATTTCATTGTGTAAATAAGTTTAAAAAATAAATAGAAAAATAAATTAACTATAATTTTGTTTTTTATTTCAACATTATATTTACTGTATAGGCATCTATCTGCCCGGATCACGGAGGACACGGGTTCGATTCATGGATCAAGACTAATTTTTCGAACTTTTTCTAACCACACATTTCTAAGTAAATAAACTTTTTTAATATTATTTAAGGAATATTTATTTCACAATTATTTGTGGCCGAGTTATTATTTTTGGTAGGCTAGGTTTACATGCTACCCAGCTTAATAATCAGCCTTTATGATTTTTTTTTATTTATCGCGTTTTAAAAGTCACTTGTAGGCGTATAGAAATGATGGTATGTAACAAACATTTGAGGTATTTTGAGATATAATAATTGCCATATGATTTTTTTTTGGAAAAGTCTACCTTCCGTCTTTTTTTATTTATCTCCGTTCTGTGAACATTTAGTATTTCATCAACGAAATCAAATGGTATGCTCTGAACTTCAAAACCTACTTGAAACAAGTGGGTTTTAAAGTAAACAAATCCTTAAATATAATATAATATAATAAATGCCTTAAGCAAATAATTTATTTTTAAAAGACTCCTCAGCGTGGTTTAACTCACGGTTAGTATTGCCTGTGCGTTTGTGGTGTTAATTTATCTTTACATTCACAGTAGACTCTCGCTTAATACCGATAAAGCTCGCAAGAGAATCTCCAGGCGTGCATTTAATGATAACCCGTCTTAAACAGTCTATGCAGCTATGCGCACTAAGTCGATAAACTAAATCGGTCCAAAATCCTTAGAGGTGACATAGTTTGCCATCGTTCGGTCCTGAATATCAATATTAATTTGAAATAAAACAATTTGTCTAAAACAATGTCTTAACGGATTTCAATCGCGTGTTATTTTGATGTGTTGTGGGTTTTCCGGGTATTGACTGCACCGAAGAATACAATTGTCACTTTCCTTGCTTCTATCGTGGGCGTCGTACATAGCGACTAGAGTTACAATTTAATGAGATTAAAATTCAACATTACTGAATTCTAATAATTGTAATTCCCGATGAATGGCAAAAGGCTCGGTTCTTATTACGAAATAAGCTAGCGAAAGAAGCTTGTTTAAATGATTTTATTTTATTTTCATAAATTGTAAACTATTTATTTAAACTTTATTGAGTACAAAAGTGGATTTAGTGCCATAAGGCATTCTATACGACGGCTGCCTTGGTCGAATGCTCAGATCGCTGGGTATTGGCCAAGAGGTTCCGGGTTCGAATCCTGGTAGGGGCAAACTTTGTGATGACCACAAATGTTTGTTCCCGAGTCATGGTTGTGAATATGTTTATGTAGTATATTTTCTACATTTATATACATAATTATATTTAAAATATGTCCGTCATCTAGTATCCATAACTCAAATTCTTACTTTGGGCTAGATGATAAGTGTGAGTGTCAAAAATATTTATTTATTTATTATACTAGACAATCGGAAAGCTGAGTACAGAAAATATTATTTGGCGGTGCGTGAAATGAGTTAGGTACTCATTTTCATCATAACGTAGATATAAAAAAATAGGTATATAATATATTACGTTTACATATTTCGTAGCCATCCTCATTGTCTGCTGCCTAAAGGGGAATGGCGGAAATTTAAGTTCTTATCTGTGTGTACGTTTGGTAGAATGGAAATCATTTTCATATCAATATGTATTCAGAAACCGACAACAGTCAACCCTAAACTGCCATTCTTTGAGCGATTATTATTATTATACGCGAAATGTCTTAAAAAAGTCTGATACGTCCTCAAATTGACAAACTTAGAGCCCTATTAATAATATTTATGACCATCTATTCTCTGCTTACAGTACTTAAAAATAGGGATATGTTTCATTTTCTCTCTGACATGTCACAGTAGGTACTCATTATTGAAACAAACACGGCATAAGTCATACACGTAACGGTTTCAGTAAAAGCTATCATGAACACGCGATGTGTAACCTTATAATTCCAAGTCCAATAAATAATTATTTATAAAAGGACTTGCTTATGAAAAAGAAAAGCCTGTGGTGTAATGATGTGACTAATTTGCTTTAGTTACAGTGAAAAAGCAACTTTGGCATGACTTGACAAAAACCAATTACCAAAAAAATCATACAACATGAATCACACGGAGGCGGGTTTCAATAATATTTTTTGGATCTATGTAATAATATGGGGGGGATGGTCGTACAGCCACTACATAGCAAAAACCATCTATAAAAAAATGTTAAATACTACTTTTTTTCGCAAATCCTGGTAAAGACCGATGCCTCTATGTAACGAAGCGTACTAGAGTTCTGTTTAAAGCTGCAAAGCATTATCGACTGTATCTTTTTGTACTAAGAATTCAAAATTGCTACACGCACGGTAGTTCCTGAGAGCATTTTAGCGAATGGGGTCTAAAGATAGGGTAAAGTAAATGTTATTTCAACTCCTTAAGGTCGGTAACGCTTTAGTAGCGAGTGATATATGAGTTAGCCTGATGTGCGTCAGCCCTATGTTGTTGGTTCCGGTTGATACCATATCTATTTATATGTTGAACCTGTATTTAAACTTTGTAGTATTCCAAGCCTTGCCGCGGGTTTTAATTAATTATTTTAGGAATCCATAAGGGAGTTGGTTGATTTATGGTGACGACAGAGCAAAATAATATTGACATAGTCAACAACATAAGTGTAATGTATGAATGGCCAGCTAGAATCTTTTAACTCTTTGCTAATATTGTTCTGTGTCATATGCATTTCAAAATACTTATGTCAGTCTAGAAATATACGTTCTATCGACAAGACGTTGTATATTATTTCCGATGTAGTATTAAGCAATACCAGGAGGCTTACCACCATCTCTTAACGCGATCAAGTTTAGGACCTAAACTCAGTAGAATCGCTAATTCGTACTACGACGCTATCTACGTGACACTGTTTTGACGTCCGCTTTTGACAGCGATTGAGCTTAGAGTTGAATCGTAAACTCTATATCATTCGTTCAATTTATATGGAGAATTCATACCATGACCTTCGTAAATAGCATAACCTGACACGCTGATCTGTCATTCTAAGCAATCGAATAAAAGTGACATTTCTGGAACCTAAAAATGTCTTCTACAAGGAATGTGTAGGTAAAACGTGCAATTTGAAGTGAATTTTGATGTTTTTATTGAATTAATTATGTTGAGGCTTATTAAGTATTAATTAAACATCTTTATATTAACAATTATCAGTGTTTGAGAAGTGAAAAAATAATGTGAAGAGTTTTCGAAGGGAAACAATCCAGTATCACCAGTATGTAACCCTACAAGATGTTTGGTATGTTCCAGCTATAAACCAAGAATCTCTTTTCGGTTCTCGCACTCCACGATAAAGCTCGTAGTAGCGTTTTCTCTTCCACATTCAAAGAATGCACAGTTTTTGGTAATGGAGAAGACTGTTTGAAAGGAAAACGACATAAGCACGGCGGTTTATTCAGCCTCCAAGTCGAAAACATACTGCCTGAGAAACTCCCAGAAGTCTATGCGACGTATAAGGCTCGTTTAGTCACTGCTGGTAATGAATCAGTTTCACCTAGACATCGAAAAATGTCAGATAAATTGAAACCCGGGGGAGACACTGTCAATAGTCCGGGCAGTCGTACCCGGATCGTAATGAACGTACTTTCGAGGGAGGAATGTAATACTAAATTACGATCATGATGATCTAGAAGAAGCAGATGATGGTGAAGAGTTTCATGGCGCTGAATGCCTGCTACCTAGTCGTTATAATTTTCATGATCGCAGACAGATCCAAAGCCCAAAGAAATATAATGATGATGATGTTTGCCTTTCCAAAACATACCCATCGAAGTTCTCTGATGCCGTGAGACGAAATGGTCGCGAATAATGGCGAAAGGTCATCATTTGGATGCCCCGGAAGTTGCCAAAAGGCAAACCGCACAAGTGCAGGTAGTGGTGCAGCGTTTTAACCACGCTGTAAGTCACTGTGATAAGTGGCTTAGGATTAGGTCTCAAATACAGTGTAGATAGTGAGTTAGTGAATAATAGATATTATTGTGAGTGATTTATTTATTAGTTCGTTTCGTAAATATATTATTTTATTGTGTACAAAGCCTCGTGTTCTGAATTTCCGAATTGCCTGGAGCACTACACTGAAAAAATTATTTCTACAGATTGTGTTAACATACATACACAAATCACGCCTATATCCCTGAAGGGGTAGGCAGAGGTGAACTAGCACCCACGTTTCGCTAATTATGTTTAGGTCCCATGTAATAGGTCGCGAGCGTATTGCTATTTATCGGGCACAAAAGTCGCAGTACATTGCTTGATGGTATAAGAGATATATACGATGGCCATTCCTCATCACTGATTTATACTTAGTCGCCTTGTACGACACCCGCGGGACAGATTTGGGGTGGTGGCTATTGTATTCTACTCTGCCATCACCGCGCGGCTTTTTGTCAGAATGTGTTTCATTTCATACAGACATACATAAATCACGCCTTTATCCCCGAAGGGGTCGGCAGAGGTGAATTAACACCCACTTTTCGCCAATTATGTTCGGTCCCATGTAACAGGTGGCGAGCCTACTGCCATATATCGGGCACATAAATTGCAGTACAAATTTTTCATCTATTTTATTAAATAATTAAATTGTTGATAAGATTTCCTACTACAAGAATAAATTCCTTAATTAGGTACATTTAGGTATTCTCAGATACATATAGTCGTGTGGTGACGGCAGAGCAGCACACAATTGTCACCACCCCCATCTCTCCCGTGGGTGTCGTACAATACGACTGTTCAGAACCATTAAAATACATAATATTATGATAATTTACATTTTTCTCCAAAAGAATATTATTGGTTTTAAATAGTTGCTTTTGCATAATTGCTGTTGAGTTTAGGTAGGGGATTAGCTTAAGATTAAACTAATTGAATTAGTAATTGTTCACATGTGTGGGGGTGACCTCACATATTATGTCCGCCCTTTTCTTTGTACCATTCATTCACTTTTCTAATACCATATTACACGCACGATAGTCATTAAATTACTAGCTTTTTATTTGCAGGTAAAGACAGCTATGAGTAATGGGCAGCAGCATTCCTCTTTTACCATCTAGCAATATACTGCGATTTATGTGCCCGATATATGGCAATAGGCTAGCCACCTATTACATGGGACCTAACTTATTTGGCGAAAAGTGTGTGGTAATTCACCTCTGCCTACCCCGGGGATATAGGCGTGATTTATGTATGTATGTATGAAAATACATATAATAAAAAGCCTTTTAGGTAGAATCGAGTTTTTATTTCAAAAATTTTACAGGAATAAAAATTGTTTTCTTCAAAGTAATTAACTTTTAATAATCAATCAAATAAAAAGTGATGATACTTGTAACACTCTTAGGTACAGTTGGTTCCTCAAGATTTCCTCCGCTCGACTCAACCTCAAGGAAGAAGTTGTTATGTCAAAACTTACTTGAGGTGTTCTCTCCTAAGGCCGAGTGGAGGAAATCACGAAGAACCGACTATACATATGGGTGTTAGTCTTTTCTCTCCAGCATTGTTCTTATAGATCAGTCATTTAATAATCACAGTTACATTGTTTATATAAATAAAGGCAGGGTTATATTTTTTTATCACCATATGGGAGACCCTTAATGTCTGTCTATACTAAAAGGGCCAGTTACCCTAAAAATATTACTTAATGCTAAATTTCTATAAAATAGTTTTGTTATAGTAATGGCTTGGCATTGATATTTTTAATTTTAATTATAAATTCACTTAAGATATTTAACAGATTCCGCTCCGGTTTTCCGACGGCCGGTTCATCATTGGACTGTTCGCCGACAGGACGATTTACCTTTTTACGTTTGACCAACAGTCTTTTTCACCTATGGACATTTCGCAGCCAAAAGTTTTCATCGACGTCACTTCCAACCAACACAAGTTGTTAAATCTTATTGGTTTGATAGCGTGGTCTTTGGGGATGTTCGTTTCCCATGATACGGTCAGTTCGACTGGAAGTACACGCTTGAGTAGTCTCGAGTAAAGTACCTAATATATCCGGTCTAGATCTTGAAACCGCTACTACGTCATTTGGTATTTTGTAGTGTTTTTCATACGAGTCCATCAGAAGAGTCCAGTCCGGAGCCGAACCTGAAATTGAGTACGGTTTGTGATTCGATTTCGATGTTGAGCCATCATCATCATAAACAGCCTTTTAATGTCCCCACTACTGGGGCACGGGCCTTCCCTATGGATGGAAAAATATAGTGAAATTGGGCCATAACCCACCACGCTGGCCAAGTGCAGGTTGGTGGGTATTAACGACTGCATATGCAGCCGGGGCCAACGGCTTAACGTGTCTTTCGAAGCCCGGAAGAACTCGAGATAATAAATTTTTGGTCACCCATCCAATGACTGGCCTTAGCGACATTGCTTTTACGCAATCGCAGGCCAAGCGCGCTATGCCACTGCGCTAGCGAGCTCCCGGTTATACGGAGCTCGCTAGCGAACTCTGGCGAAACTCAATGTAACACTTACTGCCGCACTCAGAGACGTCAAATAACTTTAATGAATACCTAATGTCAAAAAATTTCAAAGAAATCTAGACCCTAAACCCGGCAAGAATAGCGACTAGTTTTGAATTGTCATTTTTTGACATTAAGTAGGTACTCATCATCGTCAATTGCCGTCTCTGAGTGCGGCAGTTAGTACTTTACTTGCCTTGCACTAACCTTTCGAGTCTTTGGAAGCCTCATCGTATGCATTTAATTTCTCTCTAATGTTACTCCACATCCTTTTCGAAAACTCTATCGCTTGCGAGGTTTTGTTATACCCGTCGGGAGTGATCTACATATTTTGATCTAAGTGCTTCCAAAGTGCTTCTTACTGGGTATAACTGACTCTGCGACGAGGCCCCAAACTAAAAATGGTATAGATAGAAAGACCACTTGAAAGAAAACATCTTATTTGTCATGGCTTACATAAATATTTTATAGCATAATTTAAGCAATTATTAAATTTAAGCCTAAGGATAATATGATAAATATCTTATAACTTACGACATTTTGTCAGGTTTATTTTGATTTAGTTGAAAAACTTAAAAATCTAATTTTAAACACCGCGGGTCTCACTCGACTCAATTTCATGTGCCAACGGTGTCAACACATAAAAATGACAACGTCAAACAAGATAAACATTTGGTGTGAACATCTTACAAAGTCACTATTCCGTATTCAATTTATTTTATCAAAAAGAATATATATTGAAATAATAATATCTTTTTATATATTTTTGTTAATACATGATACATAATATATATATTACTTAATTTCCACACAATAAAGTATATTTTTTCAAATGTTTAAATGACTCTTCAAGAAATACGGTTTTTACCGGTAAGGAAATACGCAAAAGTTTTTGAACGCACTTCGGCATCAGTAAACTGAGACAGCTATATGTCATTTTTATATAGCGCTGTTTCTTTCACTCTGTAACAGACCAAATGCAGACCAGCGGCATCTTTCGGTCATTCAAGCGATTTTTTAAGCGACACGTTTTAAGAAGATGATGGTACGAATTAAAACGATGCAGTTTAGGAGCCTACACTCAAAGGACAGGAATAACAATCGCTTTTAAAAAGATGGTGGTAAGCCTCCAGGCCGGGTATTTCTCAATAAGGAGCTTAAAAATCGCAAAACCTGATTTTTCATAAGTGATTGTACATTATTGTTGTACTTTTGTATTATAGAAGCAATCAAACATGCAATTCGTGAAGAAAGTTATATTATTAATTATTCTACCTACACAATAATTATGTCAACGTATTTAAGTGTAAAGTAAAAAAAAATTGGAAGAATTAAATTAAAGTTTTGATGATAAAAATCCAGGAAAATCTTTAATATTTATTTGTCCCCATAGTATGTATTCATTAAAGCGGGTGGTGTTTTATACTATTATACGAGGCCGACTGTTGCACCGCGGTGTGGGTAAAAGTGAGTGGTTTATCGTACTTTTGTAGTGTGAATTGAATTTACTGTTAATAACGAATATTCGAGAACGCAAAATATACATTTCAATTAGTAATTGATATTAATAAGTATTAATTCTATTAAACCGTGTGGTGACGGCAGAGTAGAATACAATCGTCACCACCCCAAATCTCTCCCGTGGGTGTCGTACAAGGCGACTAAGGATTAATCAGTGATAAGAAATGGGCAGCAGCGTTCCTCTTATACCACCTAGCAATAGTACTGCGACTTTTATGCCCGATCATGGGATCTAACATAATTGGCGAAACGTTGGTGCTAGTTCACCTCTGCCTACCCCTTCGGGGATATAGGCGTGATTTATGTAAGTATGTATGTAGTTCTATTAAAAATTATCAAGTATGCCTTTTCACTCCTTTTTGTTTTATTATTTTAGGAATCGCAATTGCTTCGCTATTGCTTCGCCTTTGAGGCAGTATGCTGTAGGCGTGAAATCGTTCGTCATGCTTGATTAATCAGCGTGGGTGGGCTTACACTAGCTTTTAATGGTTGCACGATCTATTCAAAGGGCTGTGCAGCATCATATTTTAAAGTAAAATACTTCCTTACTTCCTATTTTATAATATCCATAATAAGCCCACACTCTAAAAATAGTTGATTGGAAATTTGCTACTCTATCGACATAAGCTGTTTTTGTCTCTTTCTATACAACTTCTAATGAAGGTAATAAAAGATAGGTACTATTTATCCTAATCCCGACTATATGTAAATAGAAATTCACTACACACAGTTATAGGATATGTAGGAAAATTAGGAAGCATTGGATTATTCTATAATACGTCCATAGCAGAAGTAAACGTATTGTTATCAATACGTTTTATAGAAAATGTACAGACAGTGTTATATAATCAGTGACAGTTACGAGTATTGAGTTAATTGTGAATTCATTTGACGGCTGGTTTGGTCGACTGGTCTGATCGCTGGCTATAGGCTCACAGGTCCCGGGATCGAATTCTGGTAGGGCAAATACGTGAGATGAACACCAATATTATTTTGTTCTTGAGTCACAATTGTTTTATATGACAATGTGTATGAAATACTTATGTATAATATTATGTATATGTAATTTATCACCATAACACAAGTTAATGAATGTACTCGTAATTAAAATTTATTACATACATACATACATAAATCAAGCCTATATCCCCGAAGGGGTAGGCAGAGGTGAACTAGCACCCACGTTTCGCCAACTAAGGCAGGTCCCATGATTACATGGGACCTGCCTATTAAGGTGGCGAGCCTATTGCCATTTATCGGGTACAAAAGTCGCAGTACATTGCTAGGTGGCATAAGAGGGAACGCTGCTGCCCATTTCTCATCACTGATATATCCTTAGTCGCTTTGTACGACACCCACGGGAGAGATTTGGGGTGGTGACAATTGTATTCTACTCTGCGGTCACTAGACGGCGACTAAAATTTATTTATTGAGAAAAATAATGTATTGTGAATAATGTATTGTAAGAAAAAAAAAGTCTAAAAATTTAACTTGGCTTCAAATCCACTTCATAGTTTAGGCAAATTATAAAAAACAAACGTAGGTAGCTATTTTTATAATGCCGTCCTCTCAGCTGTATTATTCTGTCAGGAACAAACTCGTCTCACAACTTTGAATCTCATTTGAACTTGATATTTTCAAATAATTCTAATTTTAAATTTTACCGCGAGGCCTGCAGATTGTGAATTCGTTACAGAGTGGATGTTACTGGTTGGATAAGAAAGAAAAAATAACGACAACTTTATAGCTTAACATATGGATTGTTAACGCGTGGACGTCGGGCACGCTTGGTGGTTAATCTACACTGTGGTTTATGACATTCCGATAGTTGAAACTATGTGGCTTCATCCGGAAACTTTTCCAGTAAAGCCACAATGTATTATACGGATTATTCCCGTCAGGTATTAAGCTATTTATAATTGTACTAGATATGACACATTCGTGAAATTGTTGCGATAATATTATTGGGTACCAAAGGATTTTACACAGTCCGTTTACGTTTCTTTCGTTCGTGAAAATTATTGTTTTAAGATCAGAATTCTCCATTTTCTCCACATATTGACTTGGTTTGGAGAAACTGTCTGCCTAAACTGTCTGCCGACGACTGCATCTGCTGAAAAATTAAACACGACATTAACATGATTTTACCCTGTTCCCAAAATTGATGCAAAGGACCTTGTCGAGATACGGAGAGAGTGATCGGGATGACAAGATTCCAATCTATATTCTCAAGTTCAAGTTTTTGGCTTAGTTTTTACCGCCGGCCGCTTGTCTGATACTAACCCTCTTTGGTTGGTGGTTTGCCCTCTACCATTCGGGTGCCCCAAGATGACCGGGCAATCTCCCTTAGTCGACTTTTAAGACACCACTGAGGCGAGTCAGGGCTGGCACATTCAGTTATTTTTCGCTCCCAGGCCAGCATTGAAGTAAACAAAAAATTAAACACGTCTGAGCAATAAATTAACAAGGATTCCTGACCAAATGCTACGGCGAAACATAAGTCTTAATTGTACCCTCTTACCTACTTACATCTTCTTTGTTCTTACATATTTCTCGGCCCACATAATGTTTCTCCACTCACGTTGTTTGATGAGGATCGTAAACGTTTCGTGTAATAAAACAGACACGACTGATTTCATGGGAGCTTCTGTTGTTATGAACGAACACATGCACAGCGGGTACCAAAACCTTAGTTTTCCAATACTTTCCTTTATCAAATGACAGTCTCCTTTTGAATGAACCTTTTGAAGGTAAATGCCTAAGCCGACGTCTGCATATAAAATAACTTATAATTGATATATCGGCAAGGGTCAATATAGTGTACACTTTTGACCACACTTTTCTACAGCCGTTTAAAATTATAAAGTAAAGTAGCTAATACTTTTGTAGGTAAATGTATACTTTTTTATAATAGGATTCCAGATTCTGTGACTGAACTACCTTTACACAAATTTAAGCCCTATATAAAAAATATACTCCTGAAAAAGGGGTACTATAAAATTCAGGACTATTTAGATGACAATGATGCTTGGAATCAAAAAATTTTACATACATAATATATAAATACTAAATATCTTTATGGCCGTGTGGTGACGGCAGAGTAGAATACAATTGTCACCACCCCAAACCTCTCCCGTGGGTGTCGTAGAAGGCGACTAAGAATAAATCAGTGATGAGGAATGGGCAGCAGCATTCCTCTTATACCTACCAACTAGCAAAGTACTGCGACATTACATGGGACCTAGCCTAATTGGCGAAGCATGGGTGCTAGTTCACCTCTGCCTACCCCTTCGGGGATATTGGCGTGAATTATGTATGTATGTATGTAAATATCTTTATCCAGTATGATTAAACGATTGCCCTTGAGTGTTCTTTATTTAAAATAGACATTGTGTTTGTTGTAATGAAGGATGTTGATAACTTCAGAATTTGTATCTTTATTGACATACTATTACTTGACGTTGTAAGTTATTGACATCTTTCAATTTCCAATTATTAATTAATTTAAATTACTTTTATGTAAAGGGAGGAAAAAACCTGACTGAGTTTCTTGCCCGTTCTTCTCAGGACAGGGCCTCCTGGTAGTTTGCGAACGGATGGCGTAAATTTCTTATCTTGACGATTCATGAGTGTATTGTAATCATACCAGATATGAATAAACGAATTTTGATTTGATTTGATATGAAATTCTGAGTTGCGTGACGGTCGCATGTAAGTCGTGCGACGAAAGTACTTTTAACTTAGGTACTTTTAAATAATTTCATCCATACATACTGAACTTACTGTATGTATAGAAAATTGACAGAAAAGATGATGTTGAGGGACCTATGAACGGGGAAATTGGGATGACAATTTTTTTTGTATTACTTTCCAAATATCGTCATTCCATCACACTTATATTTCTAGATAGATATTTCAGCACACATCTGGCATCGGTCGGAGCTGGCACATTTTCCATTTTTTTGTTAACATAACGCGATGTTGACTGTGTATAGATAAAATATTTATAACCAGCATGGCAAAATAAAATAATATAAAATACTCAAATAAACTCATTCCATCACAAATAGTAAAAATAACACTAAAATAACTGTCACATTATCTGTATTCAAAAGTAATTACACTGAGCTTATATTTAATAATTTAAATTGCCTATTACGTCAGAACATCGTTATAACTTTACGTTTGATGATCTTTCGAGGCTTAATAAAGTTTTCTGCCTTAAAAATCTTTATCATTACATCATAGCAAAATTTCTTTGATCATCTAACTTCTGTGTATGGTTTGATTAACAATTTAATAACGTGGGGGTTGGTTATGGTCGTTTTGCCACCCGAATACAAAGCGAATTTGTGAGATTACTTTTTTATATTTATTTCTTAAACTATATAGGTATATATATACAATTACCGTGAAAATACGTATAATTAGCCACTAGTGAAAAATCGGTGATTCGCACCATGGTGTGGTTGGAACAAAATTTGGACTGATTAGTGTTGAATATTTTGAAAGTAGTTCACTTAAAGTTTATGTGGGACAACTACCATTTTCAGTAGCTCCGTTCTTAAAAACAGTTATTCCAATGTGATTTTAGCGGTGTGATAAATTATTACAATGTAACAGACCTGAATACGCGAATAAAATCTGCTTAGATGTTTTATTTCCAATAGTAAGAGATTGTTTATCAGCTCTTTCCAGCCCTTATCATATGGTACATACTCTGAGTGGTACCTTATCTTTTATCATGCATCGGTTCAATATTAGCATCTTCATTAAAAAAAATATATGTGAGCAATGACTCTACCTAACTTTTTTTGACAGTTGAAAGTGATGATCACCGAACTATTTACGATACGATAACATTGCTGTTATCACAGGACAAGTGTCACAATAGCATTATAGTAAAGTAGTAATGGATAAGTAAATAGTTCGGTGATCATCACTTTCAACTGTCAAAAAAAGTTAGGGAATAGGCCTACAGGGCCCGTAGCCAAGTGGCAATCGTCTCATAACGATAACGTGGCGAAGTTCGTCGCGGTCGGCCATATTACTTTGGTATCTACAGCGTATTAGATTGCGCTACCAACATAACTAGGAACTTACGAAGACGATTTTGGTCACGTGATTTCACGACGGTTTACGTCAAATCCCATACATTTTGCTTTATCGAACATCGTTATCGTTGTCGATATGTTACTTTGTCTAGGCCCTCAGGTGTCAATAGAAATTAAGTACGTCCATCGCATCGCCCGTCTAGGGCGATGAGATGGACGGACCGCAGGGCTTTTTCTCGTAGTATATAACTTAGTAATTCAAAAGCCTATTTTTTATATAACATAGTAATAAATTTCCGAGTTGCCTTGACAACAAGACAGAGTATGTTTGTTTGCTACCCTTGACACAAAAATACCCAGAGCCATCTCAATGTAAAGGTTGAGTTGTTGAAATCCAATAATTCTTACAGAGTAAATAGAACGTTACGGACTAACGTCAATAAGGCTGGGAATGGAATGGTCCTCAATATGAGTTTATTGAAATTGAAAATAAGACATTAAAGCCAGCTTTTACCTAAAATCGCCAATGGACTTTCCACAGTTTATTGCCTAAAGCCTAAAGCCAAAGCAAAAGTTTAAATGGTTTGCATTTGCCTATTGACTGTAGGAACTCAAATAAACTTTATTGCTACCTACATTACGCATACAGTTTTTACACGTATCCCATTCTTTACTTTGGCCCTTGAATACCAGCCATGAATACCTTGGACCAGCGTATATAATGATAGATCCGAAGTTTTAAGCAAGTTCTATGTCAATATACAAAATATGGCTTATAGCCTACTGCATGTATATTGTAAGCCGAATGTGGAAACCAATCGAAGACAAAAAAATTACCTTACTAGCTTAACTTAAGTTTTAATTCAAAAACTTTTAAAAATACTTAGAATATTCATGAATATTTCGCTACGTCGTAGTAGCAAAATACACCTTCAAGCAACAAAACGTTCATGAATATCTTTGTAGGAGCGCGTTGACATGGCATAACTCGTAAAATGACGGATATACAATATAGGGGAACGTTCGTCGATTGTCTATCTACGAATAAGGATTGTCGCGCACGACAAATTATCTAAGGACATTATTACATATGACACGCGATAGTCACAAGTGCAATTATTCGAGTATTATTGAATCTTCACCTAATCACCTTTTAACAATGTTTATATACTGGGTGGCATAGAAAAAAGTAGGTCAATAATTGGATCTAGTCTTATTAAAGGAGAACTATATTGTCAGGTCGCTTTTAACTTGGAAGTTGAAAGGTTATATACATTTTGGCAAGTTTTTATATACATTTTGGCAAGTGTTGGTCCTGGTTGGCTGAGTGAAATAGGCCCCCGCCCAGATTGAAAAAGACAGAGGTTTGAGCCCACTGTAGTTTCTCTAGATACCAACACTTTCCTTTATGATGATGATGATACCTGTCGTAGAGAAATCCCCCAAGGATTGCTCGAATGGAAGGTTCAAGAGCCCACCAAAGACAAGGGAGATAATAATAAACTTCACGCTGATTGATGCTATAAAGGTGCTTCAGCAAACATCCCAGCCCGGCTAGCATGACCACCGAAGCACGATATGATAGAGCCGTGTATCGCGTTGAATTTTGACAGTTTAAAGCGATAAATGGCTATATAATATGGTCATGTTAGCCGGGCTGGTGCTCCAAAAAAGGGAATTTCCTACAAGATATTTAATAATGTTGGTATCTGTTTCGGAAAGAAATAAGTAAGCATGAGTTGCTCAAGTATTGTTGAGATGTAGGCGATAACCCTAAATCGGAATTTCGACTTCCTCCTACATTGTTATAATGGAATATGGAATCCGAACGGTTCTAAAATATTATATAGCAACAATAAAAACTTTCTGGCTATAATCGGATGCAGGTAAAGTTGCATGGTTGCAATATTAATTTTCTTTTAGACACTTAACATAACGTAGAAAATGTATGTTGCCATGTTACAACATGTCTGTTTTCTGTAGATTTAGTATACATAGTATTAATATTTATTTATAAGAACATTATAGATATTACAAGTACCAATACCCTAAGAGAATGATATCAGGCAGGCGGCCGGCTGTAAAACCTAGGTCAAAACCTTGAGCAGTTTGGACTGGAATGCTATCATCCCAAGCACTCTATTATTGATATATTATATTCATTGATCTCTCGAGATGGTTCTTTCCATCTCTTTTCTATACAATCATTCATCACTACGACCTTTCTGATGTGATGGATCGTATGGGTAACAAGGAAGTGGATGGCTCGATGACGTCTAACCGATATAAATGCAAAAGGAAACATACTGCGCCGACCCCAGATAAACTGGGAACAGGGGGCCCACCGCCTAACTCGATTGCTGATGATTGCTATATTGCAATGCACTGCTTACGGCTATAGCAGCCATCCTTAACTTTTAGGCGGTACAGATTTTGTGCCAAATTCATACAAAATCATTCGGTGATTATTTGTTCAAAACTATCGCTGATAGTTTTGAACACATAATTTTCTTCAATGCTTTTGCTTTAGCAATCGAGTTAGGCGGTAGGCTCCCAGGACAGGAAGAAATTAGAAGTTCTTTTGAGAATACCTAGCTACTGATTTTTTTTCAACCGCCGTCGTGTATTCCATGCAGCGTGTTTCTGAGTACGAAGTTTACTTATAGTATATTACCTGTTTTACTCGCATAAGGAAATAAAAGTAATAACCAACTATACTGCATTTAACGGAGCACGGAGTGCTATATGAAGATACGAAAGTACAATAAAAATACTTTTACCATTCAGCGAGTAAAAAAAAAAGAAAATCACGCGTCGTAAATAAGGCTTTAGAAACGTAGAGCTTTTATACGTCGCGAAGTGGGGCTATTCGGGAGTTATAAAAACATTTCGCTATAAACTCGGCCGCGGCGTGTTGTCGAGTAAATGACAAACAGTGTCAGGGTAAGACGCTTAGTGACACCACAGAGTAATGACACAAAACGGACCTTGTTAGAGACCGTAAATCTGACGGATAATGCGAAGGGACCGAACGGAAACTTTTGAGTGGACTCCCCCGGAAAACTTTTAATTAATTAAGAAAGAAAAGTAAAGCTAATTTTCCGATTAGTTAAGAGTTCTCCCAGCTATCATTTGGAATTTTCGCCGGATTCCGCGATGTTCTTGCGTATGTAGATATACATGTCACGCCTATAATATGGCGTATACTAATAGTTTGCCGTTATTGACAAATTCGGTTTCTATCCAACTCGATTGTTTAACATTGAATTGTTTAAAGACTATTTTCATATTTAAATTGTTAAAATTACTAAATTAAATCATATCAACCTAGATGCTAGAATGATCGGTGGCTTTTAAATTCTAGATTTGATTTAGGGGAAGGCGGCCTAAAACGTGTATACTACCAAAAACGGGATCTCGGCAGTGTCCCTTGAGGGGGTGGGAGAGAATTTTAATTCACTCCTTTCTGGTGTATATGCCAATACTATTATACGTATGTCCAAGAGTATCCGATTAAGGTGGTATACTCGTTTTGGTCTACCTTCCCCTACGTAATGTTACATAATATAATATTCTGCGCCTAAGTGCGATGGCTAATTTACCTATTAAATTGCCAAATTTTTGGTATCGATTTTGATGTCATACAAACTATATTATTATGTGATGTTTAAAGGCAAAGAAACGTACGGGGGCCTACCGCCTAACTCGATTGCTGATGATAGCTATATTGCAATGCACTGCTTATGGCTATAGCAGCCATCCTGAATTTTTAGGCGGCACAGATTTTGTGCCAAATTCATACAAAATCATTCGGTGATCATTCGTTCAAAGCTAACGCTAAGAGTGTAGGTAAATTTGGTGCGAAAAGACAGCATGACGTCATAAACTATAGCTTTTTCTTTAGCAATCGAGTTAGGCGGTAGGCCCCGGTCTACCGCTCTATAGTGCGTGCGAACGAAGTTTTGCTGAAAACCAAATACTCTCATAAATCCTGCGGAACGATTTGTTTACATTTCAGTGGGTATTAGAGCCCGTTTGTCGTTATCTTTGATTCAATTTAATCACTTTCGGCCTCGGTTATTAAAACAGAGGCATTAATAGCCCGCTGTCGATAGATCTTTATTGGTCTTGGCATCTCTGTATACGGCCATAAATCTCCCTGATTGATGCATTCTTAACGTAAAAAATATAGCTAACCACGATTCTCTGTTAAGCATAAAGGTATTTGATTTATGATAGTGATGAGAATAGCGGTCTTAAAAAATCTAAAATTACATCAAAGGGGTCTCGGTTTGCCAAGGTCGTTCATCTCTGTTCTGAATTTGTTTTTGCCATAGAGACTTCAATCCCGTAAATATACAAACTAAATGGATTCAAACCGTTTGATTACGGGCTGTGATTCAATCCTTTTGTTGGCCCTGATTAATCACACTCAAAGGACAACTTCTGCGGAAAACGGTTCGTGTTTAAATTTGGGTCTTCGCAAATGGCCTAATCTTAATACGTACATACAAACATAATTCACGCCTATATCCCCGAAGGGGTAGGCAGAGGTGAATTAGCACCCACGCTTCGCCAATTATGCTAGGTCCCGTGTAATAGGTGGCGAGCCTATTGCCATTTATCGGGCACAAAAGTCGCAGTACATTGCAAGGTATAAGAGGAACGTTGCTGCCCATTCCTCATCACTGATTTCATCAACCTTAATACGGCGTTTTATATATTGTGTAAATAATCTTAAAATACTTAATGCTTGTTTTTTCATATGGCAATAGGCTCGCCACCTGTTACATGGGACCGTACATAATTGGCGAAAAGTGGGTGTTAATTCACCTCTGCCTACCACTTCGGGGATATAGGCGTGATTTACGTATGTATGTTGTTTTTTCAGATGTCGTCTGATCGTCTGTATTTTATTTTTAGTTACATATTAATTATTTTGTTTAGAGAAGAATAACGGCACAAATGAAGAATTTTCACGTCTAATAGAGTTCTGTAAGACAATGAAATATAATTAAATTATCGTATTGTTGAAAGCCAAAATTAATTAATTAAAACATAAATAGCTGGCTGGCTCTAGCTCCTATTCCACCACTGTCAGCAATCACACGCTCTTACATCAATAATGAAATATATTAATAGCAAACGTGTGTAAATCATAATAGTAAGTATTAGTGAACAATATAATGTTTCGTGAAACTGTTGGCGTATTATTTACAGTCTCCAGCTGTCTGAATACAAAACTTTCACGACTTAACACGGTGTTAAGAGAACTGTGACACCTAGGCGTAGGTATTGTTTTTGTAGATTAACCTCATTTATGAACCTTATTTAGCCTCATTTATTTTGTTCTTTCTGAAATGTTTTCTTCTTTTTGGAATACATTCAATCTGAAATACAAATGTTTGGATAAGTTAAGCGCTACCGGAATACAGGAATAAAAAAATATTCGAGATATAATAGCCGAATTATGTTTAGCTATTTATTCGTGTTACATTTGGAAATAATAGTGTATTATTTCCTCTTGCTTCGAATGGGGCGACATACGGCATCCAGAGAAAGACAATTTACCCTATTTCATTCACACTGATTTCTTATGGTCACGTAGGAGTCGATATTGTATCTGTATGTGCCCCTTCAATAAGGAACGCCCAATCATGATATTATTTTGTACTTCTGTACATCTGCTGTTCTATTGTAGTATTCGATTGAATCTTAAAATGAACATTTTTGTTATTCGGCGCATATATTGATGTAATATAAACAGTGTTCGTTATATTTAAGGTAGCTACTTTAACTAGTGCTTACTATTATTTGTATGTAGGTATATGTTACCGGAAATGTCTGATATCCTGGAATTGTATACAACTCCTAGGATATGTATATAATTCCGAAGCTATTTAGGAAAAGTATAAAATATTGTTTTTAAAAATGATTTAATTTATACATATCCTAGGAAATGTGTACATTTCCAAGGAATTGTATATAATTCTATAAAATTCCTAGTATTAGTAAATGTACAAAAATAATGCTCCCTACAATAAAACACGTTGTTTTATTTGTTATATTCTTCTATTGTACACAAAATTTTATAGCATAGACATCTTGCTGTAATACAGTAGTTGGTTAGGTTAGGTTAGAACATGAACCAACGAACAGCACGAGCCGAGCGAGCGTGCCGCGGTAGCGGCCGGCGAGTGCCAGTAAGTTGTGCTTTTATAGGAAAGGTACAAACTAATAGTTCCCTCGCCCCGCTATCCTCGCGTCATCATCATCATCATTTTATTTAAGGAGCTACATACATTTTCTAGAAATTGAATACAATGACGGATTACACACATTTCTGGTAACATATACACTATATTACAATCGATTATTCGAAAATTGAATAACATTAATGTCTCCGAAGTAAATAGCGAAGTAATCACACAGAGGAATAAGTAGATACTATAGTTTATGAAACTCATATTATTTAGTCAATTTTCTTGTAAAGAGAGGAGTTTCGTGCCCAGTTTTCTCAAGAACTCCGAATAGCTGACGAATGTATGGCGTAGCTTTTCGCGTTAAATATCGGAAACCTTTTGACTGTGACACAGGCGTTTCCGATGCTTAACGTAGTTCTTTCTTGACGATTGACGAGTATATTACGTAATTGCGCCGAAAGTCGAAAACCCTTTGAATTGAATGGGTCACAGGCGCGTATAAGAAATAGGTTAATTATTTATTTCTATTGAATCTATGTAATTATTACTTCTAGGAGTTACATTTATAACCAAGGGTTATTAGACAGGTGACCAAAATCTCAAATATGCTCCATTCCTCTCTCTTCCTCTCTCACAGGTTCGAACCGCTGTTTTCGGCTGAGTTTCAACCGATAAGAAGGTAATGACGCACATCCACTACCCTGGCTTCTCTCATTCCTAAGTGATATTTGATAAGGTAAATAATTAACAAAAGTATGTGTACCTTTCACAATTAAACACAACCTTCGATCTCACAAAACGTGCGAGAGTGACACATCAAGACAACTGAAGCGTGAAGCACGTATCTTCCATCTTACGTGATACTCGCATATTGAATACATGAAATGATTGTACAACCAACCGATAGATACTGCAAATTCTTACCTGGCTTTTCCGTACTTTATTACATATTACTTAGAGTGGTACGAATAAGCTTATATGCTGTCCACAGTACAGAATACTATTCGCGCTTTTACGTATGTCAATAAAGCAGTAACCCGGTAACATATACATATGGAGTGCTCTAAATAAAATGGAAGTTTAGAGTTCAGCAAAGAAAGAACTTTCAAAAATATTGTATAAAGGTTAGAAAAATTATTACAAAAAAAACGAGATCCAAAAAATTTTGAAATTATTGTCTTGATATGGGAGTGGAATCTGCGTCCTCCGTAACCTTAGTACACGCGCCCAAGCGTCCTGGTTGAAATTTTTCTGACCAGAGGGCCTAGCCAAGTATATAACTGATGTTTTATTTTCTAATGCAAAAGTACCTAATACAAAAGTATGAAACTGATGTTTTGTTTTCTCTGTAATACGTATGTTTTAAACATTTGTTTTCTATGCGCTAAAATAGATTGGCCAATTGGCTAGGGCCACATAGACTGAGAGCTACTGAACCCTCCGACTAACGGTCGTCCTGTAAGGCTAGAAATTTGTAGAATGATAATTTATAGCACCCTAAGGGCTAACCATGACCTGGCAGGCGTCTGCCCTGCACGTCATCACCATTTTTTCTTTTGAAAATATTTATTAACTTGTTCCTGTAAGATTGAAAATGTTATATGATATAGTTTATTTATTGTAAATTATGGAAAAAAATAGACAGGTGATTTCAGCCATGCAAAAGTACCTGCCAGGCGAATCGAAAGGTACAAAGTTTAGGCGTGAAATTCTTCTTCTGTATAGTTGTCATTTGGATTATATTATTGATTATGTATTTTAGAAAAAATATGTACACTGAAAGCCGGCTTTGAATAGCATAAGACCTTGCCAGCGAGGGGAAAGATGCTAAGGGCGTGCGAGTGATAAATCACGCCTTTATCCCCGGAGGGGTAGGTAGAGGTGAAATAACACCCACGTTTCGCCAATTATGTTAGGTCCCATGTAGGTAAAAGGTGGCAAGCTTATTGCCATTTATCGGGCACGAAAATCGCAGTACATTGCCAAAAATACCACCACCACCATACCACAGGTGGTGGTGGTTTTTTTATGATAACATTTTGTGCAAAAACCTCCATTTCCACCCCCTTAGGGGTAGATATTGAGATAAGAAAAAATAATTATTCGATAGACAGAGTTTCGAGTAAAGGTAACGTTAAACAAGATCCTTCGAAAATGGCATTTTACGAAAGTGACATTGTCCGAAAATGTCGTTTTACGAAAGCGACATGGTGCGAAAATTAAGTTCTGCGAAAGAGACCAAATATTGGTGTTGTTAACGCCAACTAATTTGCCGGAAGAAAGCTAGTCAATAAAATATTCAAATTTCAATTATACAGAAGAATGTTAATTTCACGCCTAAACTGGGCACCTTTCGATTCGCCTGGCAGGTACTTCTACTTGACTGAAATCGTCTGTCTATTTTTTTTATAATTTAAAAATATTAAATTAAATCGTATTACATTTCCAAGCTTACAGGAACAAGTTTATTTTTTTACACTTTTGGATTCGCCTGGAAGGTACTTCTGCTTGACTGTAACCGCCTGTCAATTTTTTTTCGTAATTTACATTAAATAAACTAAATCATATTACAATTTTAACCTTACAGGAACAAGTTTATTTTTTTATTTTTTTACACTTTCAAAAGAAAAAATCACGACGACGTGCAGGGCTGTCGCCTGCCAGGTCATGGTTTTAGCCCTTAGGGTGCTATAAATCATCATTCCACAAATTTCTAGCCTTACAGGACGACCGTTAGTCGGAGGGTTCACTAGCTCTCCAGCTAACAGTTATTCTGTTTTTATTGTTTAATGTGAAAAAAAATTAATCAGGATTTAAGTAACATTTATTGGGAAAAATAATACTAACATTACAAACAAACTCTTATGCAATAAACATAAAACTTTTAAATTGACAACATAAAATTTTTTCAACATACTTTTATTATGTTATAAGAAATTAGACAGAAAATGAAGGTACCCATATTTTTTATTTTTTCTGAATTCCGTCGTTTTCATACAAAAAAATCATGATTAAAATTCTGGTCATTCTAAACAGACGTAAGCGCCAAATGAGGTCATAGTTACGAAAAAATGGCGAAATGACAATCTGGCTTTTCCGGTGGCAGAAATAAAAACATATTATTTGAAATGTTTGAAATTAATTTTCAAGTAAAATACTTTTGAAATTATTTAAAATGAAAGTCTCGGAAGGATTTCAAATTTATTTTTACTTTAATAATGTTAGTTTCGACGATGACAATTAATGACAATGATTTGATTCATGACTGACAAACATGATATTGATTGACTGCGTGACTGTGACGTCATCGCATGTTTCTTACATTTTATTTTTTTCCCTGTAAATAAGTAATAAAAAAAATGTAAAAAAAATAATTTTCGAAGTCAGGATTGGAAAATAAAGAAATGGTTATTTTATTTTGGGGTGTTATAATTTTTGAAATGTTGTCAATTAAAAAAAAACGAATTGAATGGCTGTTGAAATTAAGTATATATTTCTTGCGTTGTTTGGTTTCTGTAACTCTCTTGAGTTTTGACGTGCGGCACCGAAACTTACCTACGAGCGGGGGGCGGCTATTGAGGAATGCGAAAGTTTTTGTTTTGATTCAGGTAAAATATATTTTCAAGGCTGTTCTTGACAATAAGCATCAAGAAGGTTCCCGTGAAACCGTTCATAAAATAATTTAAAAGAATTTAACACATATTTAGTATGTGTTTATAATATTAATACATAATGACAACATGTATTAATAATTTTAATATAATATCTCAAGAATAGTAATCAAAATCCCGATTTGAGATCGAGAAAATATTTTTTTGTTGTTTTAGGTTTGAGATTACGTTACGAATCCTTCAAATGTTTGTGCTGGGGTCACAAGGTCAGCTTTCGTAATTAAGTACCAACACTAGTTATTAAGTTTTAATTTACTAACGCCAAATAGGCGTTGTTGACCAAAATTAAAGATTTTTATATTTATTTATCTATGCGTGTAATTAATGAAATTAATTATAAAAGCCCTTTATACAGGCTTACAGGGAAAATCTTTATTACTATTCGTCTGAGTTTGAGAGCTCTTAAGACCCAGAGGTGAGTTTACACCCACGCGTGGTGGCGGGCCTATCTATTGTTATCTATCGGGCACGTAAATCGCAGTATATTGCTAGGTGGTATAAGAAAAACGCTGCTGCCCATTATTCATCGCTGCTAAAAAGGCTACTAAGGGTAAAGATACCCTAAGGGACACCCACGGGGGAGATAGGCGTGGTGACAATTGTATTCTTCTCTGCCGTCACCACACTGCCAACAGAACTCACCACCTCAATCTCCTTTTCGAGTGTCGTACCCAAAGGCCCAGCACGGGACGTGGACAAAATCTCCTTGGGGAAAAGAAAAAAAAAAATTATCCTCTCGCTCTAACTCCCACTAAATCCCGAAACAAAACACTGTCAAGTAGCGGAGAGAGATATTGTCCACTTTCGCAGGGAATGTCTGTGCATCCTCCTGACGACTCATCTCGTACCACCTAGCAATTTACTGCGATTTATATGCCCGAGAGATGGCAGTAAGTACGCTATAGCATGATTGGCGTAATGTAAATGTTAATTCACTTCTGGCTACTCCCTTCGGCGATAAGCTTGTGTGATTTATGTGTGTTGGTTATCATAGACATTTTGTGTGTTCCCGATTAGTATTGAAGACTGCCAGCATTAAGGGCCCCATACACGGGCAGTTCTGCCTTCAGTTCTGCCTGACCGGATGCAAATTCGTATCGTGTGTGTGTGTAATAATAATGTGTGTAATGTAGTAGCCTGAAGGAAAACTCGCGTCAGTCGGTCGGATGGACTGAAGCAATTAGTTCACATCGGCCTGACCGGAAGAACTCAACGGATTGTGTATGACAAATATTGCCAGATTAAACACACACAGAACTGAAGGCAAAACGGTCCAAGTATGAGGCCCATAGTTGTACGAATCCGTTCAGGCCAAACTGAGTCAGTTTGGCCTGATCCGATCGGCCTCTCCGTGTATGGTAGGCTTTAGAGAGGGGCATTTACTGCCGCACTCAGACACGTCAAATAACATTAACGAATACTTAATGTCAAAAAATGACAATTCAAAACTACTCGCTATTCTTGCCGGGTCTATGGTCTAGATTTGAATGAAATTTTTTGACACTATGTACTCATTAACTTAAATTGACGTCTCTGAGTGCGGCAGTAAGACTGTGGAGTTGTCCAAAACTTCGAAAGCTCTCTGTGTCGGGAATTTGACGCTTGTTAATGGGCTCTGACAACAATGGCCCACAAAGTTTTTGTCTTATCTATGGACTGGCTTAAATAATTTGGGCGATTCATCGGAAAATGTTGCCGAAAATAACAGTCTTTGTCTTAAACTGTTATTTAAGTTATTATTTATGTTAAAAGGTCATGTTATAGATGAATATTCATATCTTAATTTAGAACGAAGGAAGCTATGTTGTGGTCAGACAAGCCAAGCTCTTTTAGTAAGGAATATAGGGATTTATCTGGTATACCCCTCGCTTCCACCTCAACAGCATATATCTAAATATCTGATGTATAATTCACGTGGAATGTAGTTTAAAAGTATTTAAAAAATATAACACTAGCCTAACCTAACCAACAAAAAAATAAAGAGAGACGACACCAAGAAAGGCTAAGATCGAGTAAGGACGTGCGAGTGGACGAGTTTCGTTATGCACTGGTCTTTAAGGCTTTAGGAAAATACTCCTGGGCTGTTGACGATGAAAATTTAAATTATCAATTTTACAGCGCATTGGGAACTATTCGACTTTGATTTCAACATTATAATAATTGTTAGAAAAATTAGTACAAAGATTTTGGTGGTTAGAAAAAGGTTAGAAATTTTGGTGGTAAGTATCTTGGTTGATCAAGCGGTCAGGCACCTGCCCGGATAGCAGCGGACGCGGGTTCGATTCCCGCATGAAAGCCATAATTTTTTGAAATTCTTTTTCTAACCACCAAAATCTTTGCGCATTGGGAGTTAGATTAGGAATATCCACTGCAATTAGCCGATTATATAAATGACCATTATCAAGATATAATGCTATTGTTCTAATAAATGGATACCGCTATTGTATTTAGAGAAAGAACGTCATAGGGAATAATAATGTAGATTCGTTGGCCGCGGAAACATGTGAGATAGCGATACGTTTCGTTTAATGGACATTAATTGCAGCCGTGTCTGTTAAGTAAATGTCCTCGATTACTTTTTGCTTTTACAACCAAACTTAATTGATGTGTGTGTGCAGACAATATCAGCTATACGAGTTATTAGTATCAACACTGTTTTCAGAAAGTAAATGTGATATTTTTTTTTATGTTAGACAGGGAAGCTCTTGCCCTTCATCTCACCTGATGGTAAGTGACGATAAGGGCTGAAGATGGAATCAAGCTCCACCTGGAACCCTCAACCACAGAGGGGCTGGCTATCTTATCACACATTGTCGGAACACAATAATGCTGTTAACAGAACAGCGACAGATTTTTGATAAGATGGTAGTAGCTAGCCAGGCGCACTTCAAAGAAGTCCTACCACCAACCAAACCGAGAACAAATTTGTACTCCCCTGGGGATCGTACCCGGGACCTCTGCATCTTCGTTCCGGTAGGCGAATCACTAGACCACGAAGGCGGTTGATCAAATGTATTTTCTATTAAATGTGATTTTCCATGCATAGAATACATACAAATCAATAGATACATGAATAAACCAATATTTTCTCAATAATCAATAGGTAAATGAAACCCATACTTTTCAGTCTCACTAATATTACTTACATACATACATAAATCACGCCTACTTATTCCCGAAGGTGTACGCAGAGATGAATTAACATCCACGGTTGGCCAATTATGTCAATTATGTATATATGGATTATTATTATCTGAAATAAATGAAATTATTATTAACTCATACATAGTAGGCGTTAAAGCTTGAAAGTAGGCGTTGCAGAGATCTGGATAACTTGAAAAGACAATGGGAGACAATTGACACGACAGCGTACCGAACTACGAATTAGCACACTAAAGTGGCACTGGCTGGCCATGTTTACGTAGCACTGATAACCGTTGGGTAAACGTGTGCCTGAGTCGGCGCCCTGAAAATCAACAAACGTAGTTTAGGGCTTTAGGGATTACACAAGGAAAGACAAAGACTGCTTTAGAGTAGGTCTCTTAGAGGGAGTGCTCGATTAAAAGGCTCGAGGACTATTCGAGGATTTCGCGTTCCTTAAAATACCTGGGGGCCTACCGCCTAACTCGATTGCTAAAGCAAAAGCTATAGTTTATGACGTCATGCTGTCATTTCACACCAAATGTACCTAAACTATTAGCGATAGCTTTGAACGAATGATCACCAAATGATTTTGTATGAATTTGGCACAAAATCCGCGCCGCCTAAAAATTCAGGATGACTGCTATAGCCGTAAGCAGTGCATTGCAATATAGCTATCATCAGCAATCGAGATAGGCGGTAGGCCCCCTGGTAGATGCTATACCCTCGGCAAACAGCCTAGACCCTTCAAAAAAAAACTTTAGGGTAGGCCTATATATGGCAACTCTTTCTAGTGACGCCAGAGACAGCAATAAAGTCACTGGAAAAAATTCTGCTAAGATGATTTTTATACTTTATGATTTATTTTTCCAATGACTTTATCGTGCTGTCTCCTTTAGCTCCACCGCTATCGGAGCAGCTGACGTTCGGAGCTGTTATTTGTGTTAGGGGAAAACTAAACTTTCAGTCGGCATAAAATGACTCGTTTATCTATAGCACTATATGCCTCCCGTACTAATACTAATGTCCTTGGTAGTCTTGCCCTTATTTCGTAGCATCTCAAATACATAGTTGGCGACATGTGGGTGTTATATATTCTGTTGGAGATACACAAGTTTGGTATAGGTATGTAGCTGTAGACTCTCGTAGGAAGATGATGTCGAGTTGGTGACAAATTGACTGTACAAGTGAACTATGCAGATAAAATTATACGAGACAGCAGACTTGTGAAGTTTTTCATGACATTAGAAAAACATAATTCAATACTTAAATCGTTTATCGGAAAAAGTGCGTCCCACTCTACAGTCCGCCGTGGTCTAAAATAAAACAATTGTTTCACCAACTGGTGCCCGCAAGCTGTCGTCGCCCGGGGAGTCCCGAAATTTGAAAATGTAATTCCGACTGTGGGCAGTCCGCGTTACTTTCGGAAATACGAACTGGAGGCGAAGCTAGCAAAGATAACTCAACTCTTTGGAATGAAATATTTTTCCTAAGCACGTCAGGAAAGATACCGACGGGCATGGATGAAGAGATTGATGAGATTGGATAAAGCGAAAGAAGTATGTAAGGATCGCAGCAAGTGGAAATAAGTGATCTTTGCCTACCCCTGTGGGAGAAAGGCCTGACATATGTATGTATGTCTGCCAGGAAAAAGCAGTCACAAGCTAACACATGCGAGTAATCATGCCTAAATATCCAGTCAATTAAGGGTCGCCAACTTTTTACCTATTAATTTTAAAGCTAATTAATGTTAATTCGGCTCGAATGACCATATGATGTAAAGCCGTATCCATACGAGTGTAACGTGTAATGTAATCCAACGTGTAATGTTACACGAATTCTACATTAGGACGGCACTACGAGCGTTACATGTAGCCGTTCTACGGTAGAATTCGTGTTACATTACACGTTAGATTAAATTACACGTTACACTCGTCTGGATCCGGCTTAAGGGATTGAAAATGATACGCCAATTGTTTTACCAACACTATATTAACCACCTTTACACTTCCACTCTTACACCGTTTTAAAGACACAATACATTATGTTGATGATCGTGACGGAAGATAGGAGAGTTCTATATCTTTTCAAACTTACATTTTGGCTTTAAATAATACTTATCAACAATGTTAATAGTAGGTAGGTAGATATTATTTAAAATTTGAACAAACTCTTTGTTGGTGAACAGTAAAATGGTATTTGATTTTAATTTTAACATTATATAAATGTTAGAAAAATTAGTACAAAGTTTCTAACCACTAAAATCTTTGTAGTAAAATGGTAATTAATTTATATAAATTTCAAGAAGCTCGTATGAAAATTAAACAGACAAACAAAGGCACGTACGAGTAATTTATTTAATTATATTTCACGTTGTGCTTAATTATATCCAAGCAGTGAAGTGACGGCACAGAAGAATATAATAGTCACCACCTCTCTGCCTTTTTATGCCACTTATTATGATTACAGACATCCGTAGATCCGTGTTAATGGCGACATCTTGCCAGGTATATTACGTCCCATGTAATAGGAGGCGAACTTATTGCCATGCACCGGTCATGAAAAACACACTATTGTTAGGTGGTGCACGAAGAATGCTGCGCCCGATTTCTTGTTATTTTTTAACGTTCTCTTCTACGATATTGTGGTACGGCTTAAGAAGAATAAGAAAGAAAGAGAAAGAAGTGATCAATATCTGATCGACAATTATCATCATCACCAGCCCTGACATCAACAATGCTAGAGCACAGGCTTTATACCTTTGGATGGAATGATACGTCATTCTGAACATGCCACAATCCACCACGCGTACAGATGCAGCTGGTGCCATTAACGCGCCTTCTGAAGTACGGAGCAACTCGAGAAAATATATTTTGAGTCACAAATCCAATGACCGGCCTCTACAAACATTCCTTAGTTCACACAATCGCAGGCCGAGCGCGCTAGCCACCACGCAATTGAGATCAGTAATTGGAACACTATAATTCTGTAATAAGCTTCTGAATCTGATTTGTTATCCTTTCACTAATGATAATATGACGCGCAGTGTTTATTACGTGTGGCGGAGTTATCTCCTCCGAGATAGGCCAGGCGACAGTTCTCACTGAGTAATGAACTTCAGGTAGCCTCTGGGGAAATCTGCTATAGACTTGGATGGCGCAAATTTAATAAGCGTGAAGGATATTGAAGGTCGCCTATGAAAATAATAAACAGCTGATCGTAACCCAAGATATAATTTCATTAACTGCGCGTGAGTGGAACCGCTCTGTTGTCTCTTTATTTCTTTATTGAAATCAATTTAAGACATGATACGATAGAAGTTCCCTTGATTTAATGATGTGCGATAGCTCTGTGACATGTGAAATAAATAAGTACAACACGTTAGACTAGATACAATATATTTTTTTTTAAATAGTAGAAAAAAAAGAAAAATGTGTTATACGAGCAAAACGTCTTTAATGTCTTTGAATCTTCTTCTTCTTCTCCCTTACCTTGTCTTACTCTAAGTAGGGTCGATCGTTTCTTCGGTCTTTCTCTCATTCTAGGTTCATGCACATACATACTTAACATACCTCTAGTTACGTAACATTCATACATCATCACATGCCTGTCTCTAAAGTCTTTGCAATGTAATATAAATGTTAAGTAATATGTCTGTTGGCACACAATACAAAGAACATGTATATCTTGGTTTGAACAAAGAAATACTTATTGTGGTCAGTTGACTGGCTTGTGAACTCAACTTCGATCTACCGTTATTTTTACAAGATTGAAACAGTAGCTTAAACATACCTGATAACTCTATTTACGATGAGCGTGATTCTATTGAAATATGTTTATTTTGTATTGTACGTATCTTGTTATAATGTTTGTCCGATTTTTCAGCATAGCAACATAATAGATAATGTAAAAACTACATAAATTAATAATATAAAACCATGACTTGGGTACAAATTTTAAAAATTCATTTACAAAATTTGACCAAACCGGCCGTTTTACTTCCCTTTTAGAGATAAAAGACGTGAATTAGGTGTGTGTATCATAGAGTTGCGTAAGCATCTAAAAGCGTGAGTTTAATTGTGAAATATTGCTTACCTAAATCCAGTTCGTGTACGTATAGAGCATAAATCATTACTCTGCGTTGGAGCTGGTAATATTATAACCCGTTACCTCGCCACGTAATGCATTTTAGAGGTGCGCGTATTGAATGTTGGATAAGTGCGGCGTCACTGAAATAAAATTTACAAGTCTATTCATGAAGAAGCTTTACACTATTTATGAAGAAGCTCTAAATTGCATATTTTATGTTGTTATATTGATGTGAAAATATTTAGCACCTATATAAATATGTAGTACCTATCTTGGGGATTAAAATGAAGACGATGTTTAAATGTTTTTATAAATGTAGATTAAAAATACTTTAATTTAGGAAATTATATTTTGAATTCCTATAACAGTAAGTCGGAATATAATAAACTGTCAAAGAGCTCTAATTGATTGTTAATGTAAACTGGTTAGCACAAAGTCGATTGTGGTAATTTGACATATTTTAGTTTAAGTAATAAAGTACCTATTGTTATTTTATATCCAGTTAAAATTTTGTCTAGTCACATTTGGCGCATAAGGAATTTGGTAAACGTGAAAGTTTGTAATTTGAGAAACTACATTGGATCCCTTTCGTTCACAAGTGCTTACAGCCTACAGTTTCCGATACAGGGAACTGTACTTAAGATTGAAAAACTTCCGTACCGTTTTTATCGGCAGTTCGCCGGCGTGGCCGTGAACCTTCTTGGGAAATATTGACATACAAAAAATTCGATCTGATGATGTGCTTAGTGAGGTTAAAGTTATACAGCCGAAAGATTACAAAGGATATTTTATTATAATTTAGGGTGTGTTTTGACTATTAATTCAGCCGTATAGTGATCATAGATCACCCCATTTCAACGACACCTTTGAGTGCCCATACCGGGACTTGCATATGCAAGTCATGCATAGTCATATAGATGAGGATAAGGTATATTATAGATTACATACATACATACATAAATCACGCCTATATCCCCGAAGGGGTAGGCAGAGGTGAACTAGCACCCACGTTTCGCCAAATATGTCAGGTCCCATGTAATAGGTGAGGCTATTGCCATTTATCGGGCACAAAAGTCGCAGTACAATACTAGGTGGTATAAGAGGAACGCTGCTGTCCATTCCTCATGACTGATTTATCCTTAGTCGCCTTGTACGACACCCACGGGAGAGATTTGGGGTGGTGACGATTGTATTCTACTCTGCCGTCACCACACGGCCATATTGAAGATTAGCATTTACATTAATTCTACTAAAATATAAAGGCAACGAGGAGCTCGATTTACTTGTACAATCAATCAACAGCATGTTAAACTATACAACCGCGTCAAATAGATTAGAGTAGATTGAGAGAATTTGAAATAAAATATCACATTATAATAGAATACATCTTGTACCCTATGTCGATAAAATTGACAGTTAATCGCCGTGTAAAGTAAAAATGAATTCCACGATATTATGTGTCCTAAACCAACATTGTATTATAAATGTATTATAAAAATAAATGTTAGCAAAATGATTACCGACACCCAAGAGATTACTTTTATTTCTTTTAGGGAAATTCAACCTTAAGCGCATAATATGGGTAAATTGAGCCGTGGCGGTATGTAGGTAATGAAATTGTAGTCCGCTGACGGTCGTCGGCGATATGGCCGAAAATTAATTAGCCAACTGAACCTCTGGCACACATTTCCGTAATGCATGACGCAAGCTTTAGGCCACACGAGACTTATTTGAAATAAACATTTGTAAATGAGTCAAAGATGAAGGGTGAATTCATTAAGGATTAATCAATAGAGCGAGCTCGCTAGTGCAATGTTCGCTAAGGCCGGTCATTGGATTGGTGACCAAAAATTTATCATCTCGAGTTCCTACAAGCACGGAGAAGGCACGTTTGTAAGCCGTTTGTCCCGGTTGAATCTATTGAAAGATATAGCCATTTATCGCTGAACTGTCAAAAAACAATGGATTTTTGACAGTTCTCAGCGATAAATGGCTGTATCATATCGTGTTTCGGTGCTCATGCTAGCTAGGCTGCAGTCGGTAATACCCACTAACCCGGACTGGTCCCGCGTGGTGGGTTATGGCCCAATCAATCTCCCTATATTCTTCCATCCATAAGGAAGGCCCGTGGCCCAACAGTGGGGACATTAAAGGGCTGGTGATAATGATGATGAATCAATCGAGTCTGGCGAATGGCGTGAATGAGGAGATACCAGCTAACAAGTGTGAAAAGAAAAAAATTCATACACCCTTCCCTTAATTAATATCTATAGAAGAATAAAAGTAACGCGCTTGTGTTATTGAATACTATTAAAATAATAAAAATGATGAAAGTATTGAAAATATTCCACTTTAATATTATGCAACCATGATTGGAACAGAAAAGTTTGTTGTTATCATATAAAACTTTTTTAGTGTACACTTTAGCCTATGCCTGGTTTCTAACACAACCTATATTATGGTCAACAGCAAGCGAATTTATTTAAAACACATCAAATGTCCACATGCTACTTCTAGTACGTAATCCAACCTCTTTTATATTCAAAGCTCAACCTCAACCAATTTGCTGGATACCTACCTAAAGTATTTAAAATTCGATTAGCTTTCGACAACTTTTTGCTTTAGTACGAAATTAATTCGTTAGATCCAATTAAAGCAGCCACGACTAAAGTTTATGTGCGAAAACAGTTCATAAATTATTTTAGTTCTCTTTTGAACAATTTAACCCCAAAATGACCACTTGTCCGACGGGAGATAATCTCTGACCATTTTTGTTTGTTGATAAAGCATAGGTGTTCCTTCTGGAGGAAACGATTTATTTATTTATTGGTATACTTTACAAGATGTGTACTGGGCCAGCGTGGTAGGTTATGGCCCATTCCAGGCCCGTGCCCCAGCAGTGGGGACATTAAAGTGCTGGTGATGGTGATGATAATTTACAAGTATATACAGCATTTTTAAAAAGACGTATGTACATCGAAATAAGATATAATTATATAAAACAATATAAAAAAAATAATAAAACAGTATGTAAAAAAAAATATTAATTAAATATTAGCTATCTCAAAGATTCAAGCATCTTGGAAAAGGTGAAAACTGGCCGATATTTTTTACAGAAGTTTATCGCACTTTTTGTGAATAGCTACTATTCTGGACTTTTTCTAGTCATTCGGGAAAACATTTTTCTTTATAGAATTGTCAAATAATATCATTAATGGTAATGCCAGAACACGTCCACAACATTTCACGAATAATGGCAGAACATTGACTAGAACTGAAACTTTATTATATGGCTGAGGTTTCTAATGAATTATAGGAGGTAATTTTCAGTGTTGGAATAAAGTTCTTTGTCCTTAAATAAATTGTATGTGCCATTAGGTATTTATATTTTGATATAGACTGATAAACTATTTATCAAATATAAACATAAATAGGTACTTACTACACCATCGCCCGAGGATGCAATAATATAACCTCTGGTTAAAACAGTTGACTCATTATGATGAGCCAACTGCTTTAACCAGAGGTTATATTGTTGCCAGCTCCAGTAGCGTATAAATCCACTACGCTTATCTTAGATTATTGCATGTGTTGGATTCCATTTCTATTTATATCAATAAGTCTATGACAACGTCCACGCAGTGAATTAAATTAAGTTGGGTTATATGAACAATATCTTAGGTTATTAAACAAAGCAAGTAGTATTTTTCTATGTTTCATTCAGTACAAAGATTTTGGTGGTTAGAAAAAGAATTTCTAAAAATTATGATCTTGAAGCTTCCCGCCTCAAGATCATAATTTTTCGAAATTCTTTTTCTAACCACCAAAATCTTTGTACTAATTTTTCTAACATTTATATAATGTTAAAATTAAAATCGAATAGTTTCATTCAGTAGTTAAAAGTATTAATTTACTAACGACACTGCGCTATCAAGCTCCTCGAGAGAAACCGCTAATTGATTGAAGTTTATTAGGAGTTAAATGTAATATCATAATTAGGTACGGTATTCTTTATTAAGTCAACAGTAATTGAATAAAATTGCAACTATAGAATCCATGGTCCCTTATGCGTACCTGTGTGAGATTTATTCCCAAAATCTTAACTTTGGTCAGTATAATTGCCTAAATTTAATTATTGAAATCAAAATTTATACTCGGTATCAGATCGTAAAAGGAAATGGAGTTATCTGGGAAGGGACCAAGAAAATTTAACTTTAGCAAAGCCGTGATAGTATCGAACCTTGGTATCTAATAGGTACTTCTAAAAGGCAGCTCTGTTTCCGATTTCCCAATTAATAGGTGTTATAAACGTAAGGGGTAGCATTTATGCATAATAAACAATCGATGCTTGAATTATTTTTAAACTTTAGCGTTACTTAACTTTAGGGTTGTTAATTTATGTTAAAGGTGAATTCACACTAAAATAGTAATTATTTAATGTTGTATTAACACGATGTGTGTTAATAAAACAAAGTGTTATAGTCCAGTGACATGTTATTATAATAGTATTTTTAATAGTTATTTTAATAGGCGCCACACTGTTAACAATTACATTGTTTAATTGTATTTTCTTCCATCCAAAGACACACCACCCCATCTTCATCACCACCCCGTTAAAGGGCTGGTGACGAAGATAGTGAATATTATTTTAATGTACCTACACAGCGTTGTTATAATTCCTGTAATGGTTATAGAATTGTCAACAATTATTAATATGACGTTTACTAATATTATAAAGCTGAAGAGTTTGTTTGTTGGTTTGGTTGGTTGAACGCGCAAATCTCAGGAACTTGTGAATCAAATTGAAAAAATATTTTTGTGTTGGATAGTCCATTTATCGAGGAAGGCTATAGGCTATTTAGTAACCGACATTAACGCGAGTGAAGCCGTGGAAATTTTTTTTTGATCTCGTATAATCGACGTTTGCGATTATTACATAATTATGCTATCGCATTCCGGATGCGCTCATCAAAACAGCGATTGAGCTTATCATTATATTGCCAAAACAATATCAATTCGTGTCCCGATTTGCCATCACGACTCAAATTATAGTTTATTATATTGATCATAATCCCAAAATAATATGAATCCTTCCGCTAGAATTAACTGCGCCTTATCAAAATCCGTATTATGTTCGCTGGTAAGATTAGCCAGCTACGTATTTGATAGTTAACGGAATTCATGGTCCTTCGCGCTACGATTCTGTCTCGCATTATCACATCGAACGCGTTATGGCGCATCTCGCACACTGATAACCACGCTTCGGTGGATTTCGCAAAATAAATTGCAAGATCGGCAGAGTTTACTTATGACTTGGTAGATGGTTGCTTTTCCAGATGAATATTTTAACTTGAGTAACTTTGATGAGGTGATAAGGAATGGTAGGGTTGCCGGGAAGCTTGGGGTGATTCATCAGTTTTTCTTTCGGTGGCTTAGCAAGATTATATTTGATTTATTGGAATACCGTAATAGTTTATAGGCACCGGTATTTTCAGGAGCACGATAAACTTTTACGGATTAAGCTGTCGTGTATTTGCATTTTCAGCATATAATTGTGGTCAGATAATATCTGTTAAAAGACGACTCATTGTTAAAAGTTTCAGATGTCTGGTAATCAGACAAACCTAAAAAAATATTAAATTAACAGTCATGACATGTGAAAACTTTTCAAAGAATAGAAATATAACCTTTACCTTTAGCAAACATCACCGAACTAATCAGCTTTATTTAGCAAAACGTTTTATTACTATTAACTGCATAACTAAAATTCACTCCGACAGGTATGCTGTATATAAATCTTAAATGGTTTTAATTTGTGTCAGCATTTTAAAGAAGTGTATTACATTTTCATTCCATTCAGAGAAATAAGAAAAATACTTACCCCTTTTCCCGCCATAACATATTTATGGGGTCTCCCATAACCTAAAAAGCGGTGTTTTATTCGCGCGCAAAAGTGAGAGGGGAAAACGTAAGAAATATTATATCGCTAACGAAACCTACATTCAAGACATTCGGCATCTGAAAACAATGCCTGTCTAGCTATAATTTATCGGACCAGTTATCTAGGCTATTTTCTATAACTACCAATGTTTTTGGCCGCGTGATAGATTAGGGTATAATATTTTCTGAACGGTGTCAATGCTCCTTATTTCCAAACGAGTAAAATGTTTGTACGTCGCTGTTGTATGTGGACTCACTTTTTCTATAACTTAATTTTCTCGAGTGTAAATAACATTATTTCGGTACAAACAAAAAGAGGTCAGGAAAATCCTGGTGGCCCGACTAGTAGGTATAGGCAGCCGCCCCGATTTCGGAAGACGCGGGATTCGATTTTGTGCCCGGTCATAAATCATCAGGATATGAATAGGAGAGGATTCATACTTGGCCAATTCAAGATAACCTTGGAACAGGAAGGTGATCATGAAAATAAGTTGAAGTTTTCTAGAAGAGAAAGATAAAGCGTGGGATAAAATAATATCAAAACAATGATAGAGATAGACAGGGATTACATTTAGTAGGTCATAAAACTTGCGTTAAAAAAAATTTACCATCTTTTTTTCAGTCAATACTCCCACGTTGTGCTACATTCCCCTAGCTAGTGCAAATTTATATGTAGGGGCCATCAATTTCATGTTGAAAAGCGGGCGCGGGAGTACCTCGTCTCGCTAACTAAGAACTGGCGGAAAATTAAGCCCCGAGCCTCGCCTCGCTAGCGGCAGCACCATCATTGCCCATTAACGTCATAATAGGTTAAATATGCTAAAAAGCGCACATTGTCGACTAGTGTGAGAGGTATAAGTTTGTTTAATTACGGACCTTTGGGACACGTTACTTCTATTATCAGATCTCTGAAAGCAAAACAAAAAAATATGTACACTGGACAACAAAAAGACAGATTACTAACAAAAATCTCAATATCTTTCAAAATGTTGACTCTAGCGTTATAATAATAAAATATCGTTTATTAAACACAATTCGAAATATAAGAAGACGTAATAACACCGTTATTGGTTTTGGAGATTGTAGTCAATACAATAGTCGTTATTATTATTAAAACCATCTATGGATGTTCCAAAAAATCCGAAATGGTTTTTAAACTACATCCTTCGAAAACCATTTAATTTTTATTTATATAACCTTCACTACAAAAGCACCGCGGCCGTTTGACATCAACGTCGCACACTCACTTATTAACCAAACCCATATAAGGATCATTCAAAAACTTCCAAGCATATATCATCAAAGTATATGTGCGCGGCTCCATTGCTCGACTCCCCGGAGGGTGCTTAACATTCCCGAAAACTGTCACTTACCAGAATTTCCCTTTGCCAGGTAGTTACGTTCAGAACACGTGCCTATTCTTGTTCTGTGCCTCCTTTCCACGAGGCCTCCTGCAGCGATCCATATTGCAGTATGAATTTAACAAACTACAAGCATCAATAAAACGAGATGACATACAAGATAAAGTAATAAACTTAATAAGATTAAACGTATTACCTACCCACTGCGCTCGAGTTTGCTCTAGAGATATTATTGTTTGACCCACTTTGAAGAATTCAGTTTGAAAGTGGGCGATATAACGCAAGATTTTTCAAGTTTCAATTTACAAAGCTTTGCCTGAAGAGGTGTAAGCGTTTACGAGTTATTGCCCATAAAACGGGATCGCATTGTGTGAGCTAACCGGCATTAAGTCAAAATGATAGCTATTTTGCGAACTTCTTACTTTTAAAATAGGTTTTATCCAGAGAGGCGTTTCAAGGGCTTGGAAGCTATAAGCATTATATACGTTTATTAACATCCTGCCTGTCTTTGTTTGGCTCGTCCCAATGGCCGGATTCTGTACTTGACAACCGATCCCAGGGTGTGTCACGTCCTACTTTTGTTAAGTCCAAACCAACTAAAAGAAGTTTTTATTTAGAAAACTAATTCTCTTGCTTATATAAAGCAAATACAATATAAAAAGAGGGGTAAACTGTAGTCATGGACAAAAGAGCCTTGGTCATTGGTTTTATTATACGAGTATATCCATTCTTTACTCTATGCAACAATATGTTTTGGAATTTTTCTGCTCTTTTAGGAATACGGAATACATTTTCTTCTTAGTTATTATAGTAATCAAGCGGCTATCTGTAAATTTCAAGCTTAAAATTTCCAAACTATCATAGAGCCAGGAAGAGGCTGATGTTGTAACAATTTACATACAAATCATAAATCGCGCCAATATCCCCAAAGGGGTAGACAGAGGCGAATTAAGCACCGACTCCTAGCCAATAAAGTTAGGTTTCACGCAATGGGTGGCGAACCTATTGCCATCTATTGGGCACATAAATCTCAGTATATTGCTAGACGATATAAGAGGAATGCTGCTACTACTTAGTCGCCTTGTCCAACACCCACGGAAGAGATGGGGGTGGTGACAATTGTATTATGCTCTGTCGTCACCACACGGCTTGTAACAATTGAGTAACCTGTAAGTGAGGCCGATTGTACATTAGTTGTTTGTTTCGCACGGTTGAATGTTGTCTGTATTTTTGTTACACAATAAGGCCTAGGTGAGAGGTTCCTCCCTGGCGCTTACTTGACTTTTACAACTGGCTGCGGTCCGTAACGAGCCCTCTACGGCTTTCTGTCACTAGATGCAAATTCTTTTCCTACACCAATGCAGTAACAAGACGTTGCATAGAATACATACGTGATCCGAATACCGGGACTTAAAACTTAAAACAAATATGGGAAGGCGCATTGCGGGTTTCCTATTGTGTCGTACTAATGAAGATCGCAGTAGTTAGGAATATTTATTTATATACCTACCTACACAAATTACGCCTTTCATTTTCGAAGGGCTAAACAGAGGTGGTATAAAACCCACATTTCGTCAATTATGGTAGGTCCTATGTAATATGGGACGAGACTATTGTCATCTATTGGGCACGTATATCGCAGTATATTGCTAGGTGGTACAAGAGCAACACTGCTGCCTATAATAGGCAGCACCAATTACTTATCGGTGTCTTAACCCTTAGCCGCCTTGTACGACAACCGCGATAGAGACGAGGTTGGCGACGTTTGTATTCTGCTCTGCTGTCACCACACGAAGGAATATTTATTTTAACTTTCAACAATTAGCTGTAACTACAGTTGTCGCTACAGGAGGAACTCGATAGCGCAGTGGTTTAGCACACTCGGCCTGCGGTTGCGTAAATTAAGCAATGATTGATAACTAAAATATTTTACGGTGAATAACTCCGTGAAATTCTTTTAACCGATATGTTAAATTATATTTACACAACCTCATACACAAGGGCTTCATACCCTGGGCCCGTAGCCAAATGGCAATCGTTTCATAACGATAACGTGTCGAAGTTCGTCACGATCGGCCATATTACTTTGGTATCTACAGCTTGCGCTACCAAACATACCTAGGAACTTACGAAGACTATTTTGGTCACGTGATTTCGAGACGACTTACGTCAAATCCCATACATTTTGCTTTATCGAACTTCGTTATCTTTGTCGGTGTGTTACTTTGTGCAGCCCCCCTGGTGATTCCGGGATTTATAAAACGAAAAGAAAATTGTTTACCGTAAACCGACTTGTATCATCATGTATTACAATATTTCACACGCTTTTTATTATTGTGGTTACTTGTTAGAAATTATTCTAACAAGTAACCACAATAATAAAAAGCTCGACACTTTATACAACCGTTGTATATTGTATATTGGCATTGGATAAAATCATCCCTAGCCGTATTAAATAGAAAGTGCCGTGACATCATCGGACACATATCCCTGGGGATCTTCGCAAGATACAGCTTCCCCGTGATCTTTATTACGTGCAGCGTAGAGTTGAAAACTGAGGTCCTATTTCAGATATCGTATACTCATTTCGGAACATTGAGTTGCCATTCTCACGGGTGTCGTATAGTGAATAGCAAATATTTTCCTTTTGAACATGATTATGGCACCAGGAGCTTATCAGGAGTACCTAGGTACTCTGACGGTGTTAATGATTTTTTAATACACAAAATGTTGATACTAAACTGACACAATTTATGATGTCATATGAATCTACAGTTTTTAGTATTGGTAATCTTAAAAAGTAGAATAAAAAAAAGATGCACCTTAAAATATTTTAAATAGAAAGACTAATGAAATATGGTAATGACTGGTTTGGTCATTGTCATTGTCAAGTCATTGGGGCAGTAGACAGAGGTGAATAAACACCCACCTATAGCCAATTATGTTAAGTCCAAAGAAGTAGGGCGGGCCTATTGCCATCTATAAGTCACGTAAATCGTGGTACATATATTGTTAGGTAGTATCAGACGCTTCTGTCCATTGCTAACTGCTGTCCTTACCTTAGTCTTAATAATGAAGCAATGGAAATAATCACTAAGCATACATTTTATTGTTTCAGGTTCACAAGCGGATATAAAAAGTATCTGAAGCTTTATAATTAACATGCTGACAAAAAATTAAGTAATTCCAAATAATTATTAATATTAAATACCGATAATAAGACCAAAATAAAATTGTCGTGCCTCTCAGATTAGACGTTATAAGCGAGAGATTAAAATGAAACTATGACCTAAGGAGCTCATAATGAAAATAGTAACAGCTGCTAATCTCTAACACAAAAATACTAATAAGTGAAAAATAGTAACAGCTGCTAGTTAGTCTATTATACAGAAATACTGTGTATAGCGATGTGAGTGGTAGTGTAGTCGCGTAGATAGATGAATAGTCGACAAGTGTAAAGTGATTGTGTATATGTATAGTGAAGAATAGAAGTGAAAATGCTGCCTGTGCCTCAGGATCGTATGTCTGGTAGACGGAGCAGCTCTATTGTGAGTAGGACACTGCTCGGTCGCCGTGCGTCGGTATATGTCACTGGCAATCATCAGGATCCTGCGAAGGTAAGTTTTATTATGTAATCGAATCTACTGGGAATATCTATGCTTATAGTGCATCATTTTATAGGCACAACCTGAAAGAGAGATGTATAAAGTGCAACATTTTATAGGCACAACTTTATCGGAATCAGTCGCCGTAATAATAATGTTAACAGTGTGTTTCGACAATTGTGTTATGATAATGAATGAAGATTCTCATGAGCTACATTAATGGACGTGCATTTATTACAAGTTGTTTAACCATAGAGAATTTATAAATACAGGAAGATATAATTCACTATTTGCCGCCGAAAATAAAGGCTGAGGTGTTTAAGCATTCACATTTCGCCGGGTTGTGTAAGAGAGATAGCCAATTGACATTCCCCGGGCACGGTAATCGCAGTGTTGGCTGCATGTTGCATTTGGAATGATGGCGCCCATTTCCTGGCATGCTTATTACAATTAGTCGCCTCGTACGATACCCACGGGAGAGTTACGGGCGGCAATTCGTGTTCCACTCTGCCTCCACCTTACGTCCGTAATAAGTAAGAAATAATGTCTATAATAAAAGTAATTCTCATGCACAGAAGTGCGGAAAATATTAGGTACTACACCGTGTTCATAGGCAATTTCCGCAAGATATCGTATTTCACTTCCATTTCCATTCCACACCACAAAAAAAAGTGATTTATCTACGTTTCAAGTGTCTGGCTTTCCGCCTGTCACACTATTTGAAACATTTTCCAGAAACAATTCGTTAGCTTAATATTCATGGAATTCTGCCAACTATGGTCTGGCCTTTCGAGGAATATTTACAATTTTTTTACGATAGTGAGACTCCTTAGGGTTGACATACTAGTATTATGAGAGCTGTTATAAGTCTTCATTTATAATGATAATTATGTTGACGTGATGTTTCGTTATGATGCATCCATAGCAAAAGTTATTTTTGTTGAATTGAATGTAACTTACTTAAGGTTATCGTGGTGCAAAATATTGGTGCACAAAAAATAACACACCTTAACATTATATGTCAAGTCTTGTGATCATAATCACGTATAAGAATCTAATAAAATTCTTTACCGCGATTTCAAACTTTAATATGACGGATAGTTTATTATTTACGATTTTTCAAAGAAGTACAAGCTAAACTTTCACGGTTACAGATTTATAATAACGGAAGTGACTACGACACGACCGACGTACGCTATTAGAAGACTTAAGCTCTAGCAGTGGGGAATTAGTAGGCTGATCATGTTTGCTGTTGTTAGTACACTGAACCTCTAAGACGTGTTCACGACAAGATAAAAACTTCTTTAATGTGTTTATTAATAAGGCACAAACTCCACAAATGTTTCGTAGTCCTCATCGGATTATTAGGCAACAGCCGAATGGGAATTTGTACTGTAAATCTCCCTCGACCTACGTAAATTGACCCGTTCTCGTGCACAAGTCAATTAGCATGGACGCTTATCAATTTAGGTTACAAACGTATCCTAATGGAGACACGTGCATCAGTTATGAACTAGTTTCTAGCAATGTCACGACTGTTCTATGTGATTTGTGATTATCTCGATGATTATTGATAGCTCGTCTTGCTCAAACAAGCACTATGGCAGTATATTGTTATAAACAATGGTATGGGATAAATAATTTAAAGATTTCACCATCATCGTCGCCAGCTTGGGCACAGGCCTTCCCTATGGATGGAAGAGAAAAATATGGAGAAATTAATAATCTCCCTTTATAATAAAATTAATTTGAAGATTAGGTACTCACCAGTAAAAAATATAATGGAGTAAAGTGACCCATAGAATAATTAAATTTCTCCGTGCTTCGTAAGGCATGATAAGCCCGGTTGGTTCTGGTTCCATGATTGGTTCCAGCTGCATCTGCAATCTTTAATATTTACCAATCCGCTCTAGGCTAACTTGTGGGTTGTGGGCCCATATTCTTCCATCCATTAGGAAGGATAGTGCCCGAGCAGGACATAAACTAGAACAGCATGTACTTACATACCCAATATATGGCAATAGGCTCGCGACCTATTGCCATATATTGGGACCTAACCTAATTGACAAAACGTGAGTGTTTAAATAAATAGTCGTAAATTTGTACTGTGCATGCTATAAAAGTTACATAGTGTTAAGATAACTGTTAGAGATCAATGGATCGCTAAATATAATCACAGGACCTTTCAGAAATCGATACCAAGAAACAGTGTACAGAGCAAAAAGCCTATCAAATTATACACTATTAATTCAATGGGGACAGAATACGTAAGACAGCTAACACTGGCATTTATATACTAAGCCTACATAAGGCTATTAATTATGACGGCCGCCTGGGTCGAATGCTCAAATTGCTGGGTATTGGCCAAGAGGTCCCGGGTTCGAATCCTGGTAGGGGCAAACTTTGTGATGACCACAAATGTTTGTTCCCGAGTCATGGTTGTGTATATGTTTATGTAGTATATTTTCAACATTTATTTACATAATTATATAAAAAATATGTCCGTTATCTAGTATCCATAACACAAGTGCTTAGGCTACTTACTTTGGGCTAGATGATAGTTGTGAGTGTAAAAATATTTATTTATTATTATATTCTAGTGTAAAATATTTATAATTTATTATAAAAAAAAGGTAGTAGTTTTTATACACGTAGTTCTGAAGAGACGTTAGAAACGGCATAAAGTAGCTATGAAATGGAATTTATGATAAGTAGGAGTGCTAGGATAAATTGATGAGAATAACAAAGGGAAAGCAACTAATTTAGTTTAAGAAAAGCTGGATAGCGCCGCGGCTCGACGCGCTCTGCCTGCGATTGTGTAAGCTAAGCAATGTTCGTAAGGGAAGGTCATTGAATGGGTGATATATTAACAAAAATATTATATTGTCTCGACTTCCTCCATGCTTTGGAAGGCAGACTAAGCCGTTGGTCCTGACTGCATATACAGTCTTTAATACCAATACATCTATCAGTGTAGTGGGTTATGGCCAATTCTCGCTAAATTCTTCATTCTAGGGAAGATTAAAAACGCCGGGTCTGGGTCATTCTTCGTTATTTTTTCGAATTAGAATAACGTGGAAGATAATGTTTTACCCTGATAATTCAACGGTTCAATAATGTAATGTAAAACGACAAAGAAGCTATAATAATATTTAATGCTTCAAAATAAAACAGATTGTATGGTAAGTGGCTACTAATGGTTGCGAGTGAATCCGCAATGAGGCGGTCCATTATTATGTCACCACCAGTAATTGAGCTCATTTAGATGCTCCTAAGCACTTTTGTAGATACATAATATTTATTTTAGTAACTGCCTCGAGCAAATGTCGCGTGGAAGTGATAAAAACGATCGTTTGATCAAATTCCTTCAGGAATTGTTCAAATTATTGTGCTCTTTTGTGAATGGTCCTATATATTTATATCTACGAGCTGCGGAGTAAGCTACTATACTGTCATGTCATGTTATACTAGGATGTCAACAATCCAATCTGTGCTGATTAAGGTTTTGTGGAGACACTTTTGAGAAGGAATTTTGAATAATAATAAATAACTTTGAGAGCAAATGCCCATTTTCGTTTTATACAAACATTTTCTCGTACCAGTAGGTTTCGTATTCTCGACCTCTTAGACGCCAGAGATGACTTGACCGTCGACTTGCAGTATAAGATTATTGATTTGAACTATTTCGACGAACCAAGTCCTTGTGACTAAAATGATACGAAAAAAAAACAAATAATTCTAGAGCTGCAGGTTTTGAAACTTTTTCAATGCTTAGTTACTTTTGACAACAGCGTTTCTATGAAATTATGTCACAGAAACACAAGCTGAGGCAGTACCTTTTGGCCATGCACAAGGCATTTATTTTCTTTTTTTTCCTCCTTTTTATTTTGTTAAATTCGCCCTATATTTTAGGGAAGGTAAAAGGCTATTTCGTAGTGTTGTAGTATTTGTAATTTGTTGTTAAATTATTTTTTTTCTCCTATTTTGTTGTCTGTGTTGTCTTTGTGCTGGTTAATAAATATTTTTCTTTCTTTCTTTCTTTTGTTACTGATAATACTAAGAAGGTCAAAATCATTTTTTTTTCTGGAAGATTTGGTAACTAAATAGAAATATTAGAATTCAAAGGACAATGCAGTACATCTGAAAATGGAATTTAGTTTGCGGATGGAGTCTCTGACGAGATATCCATATTTAGTTATATCCGGTTATCTATTATGAGCGTCTATAAATTATAAGCATATGTAGCGCACCGACAGTTGTGTAAGTTTATAATCTATAGAAGTGAGCGATAATGAGCGACGACTCATAAATCTAGGTCATATTTAATATCTTCGCATGGAGCTTTGAAGCTTAAACTAATAAAGACTTGACTTCCGCCCCAACCGTATCTAAGCTGTATGTGTATTTTGGTACATTTAATAACAAAAGGTTGCTGAAAAACTTCTCATATATTTTATCAATATTTAGATCAACAGCAAATATTTAGATCAACTTTTTTTATTCCACTTCACCTAACTAATATCGATTGATGATTATGGCTTCGATTAACATGGAATGTGCACGAAGTGCAATCTTTATTTCAGTAATATTTCATTATTGCTCATTTGATATGGATAATTATAATATCGTTTTTCATTTTATTTTATTAGTTCTAACTGTAGCAAAAGCAAGGAAATTAGTTTAAAAATACTAACAATTCTATTTTGATCACGCTTAGGTCTAATGAAATGATTACCCAGATTTTCATTTAATTTGTTCAATGGCTGGTAAAATAATACATCAACCTCACATCCTATTTCATATTCTTACCAAGAAACAGACGAATTTCGAACTTATTCCAACGTTAAAAAGAGACATTGACACATTGAGTGTTACCTTCGCTTGATATGACAATCAATTATTTCTGCAACAATGCCTCTGAGAATTGTCGACAGGCAGCTTATCGTTCCACTGAGCAATTAACATTCGGCATTAGGTAATTGAAGATTATTGGAAGATTAAACGTAGATACCTTCCTAATTTCTGCAGCCAATCGTTGTAAGTATTGTATTTTGCGATAGGTTAAGTCGACTGGTCAGGTTAAAGATGACTTTTTAAGACAGCTTACGACCAAAAAGGCCATATTAGGAATTCTGTTAGGGGCTATTAGTTTTTGTGAAGAATACACACGTTAGTTCTTTTTGCTATTGATGGTTAATGTAGGACAATTATTTGTATATATTTTTAGGTAGTAGACTGAGCAGAATACAACTGTCACCACTCTATCTCTACCACAGATGTTGTCCTAGGCGAATTGAGCAGCGTTCCTGTAACACTAGTACCTACAGGAATAGCAACACTGCGATTAACATGTACGATAGATGTGATGATAGACCCCTAGTACTTTGGATTAGTATAGATAGTTGGTATAACTTATATTATACCTTTGCCTACACTTTAGTCGTTATTTATGTTTATATGAGATGAAATATCTTGGCTCACCTTCGCCCCTCCAATACTATTAAACAGTCAATAAGCACGCCCGACAGTTCAAATTGTCTTCCCTATGTTGAGTAGATTGAAAGAAAAAACTTTATATCGTAACTGCCCTGACGTTGCTGTCGACTGTTACTATTTGCCCGTCATCTAGTATCGGTAACAGAACCGTTAAGTTAATTATTCCAGACTAGTATGGTCGTTACATTCTGTCGCAACGTACACCGCAAGCTCATTCATTTAGTACGTAAATGCTTGTACATTTTCATGAAATCAAATCGTCACCAGTTCTGCACTCACCGCATCCAACCGCTGCCTGAGCGAATACATTAATTACTGAACAGCGTTCGCATTGTCATCAGAGGCCGCACACACACACACACACACGCACATACAAATACGTAACTAGATTACAGATGGAACCACTATTGTAAGACACACATGGTTGGTTGAATTACGATTTCAAATTAATTTTGACAAGACCTCGTAAGCGAAAATCAAATGCTCCATCTATCCATCATTGACAATCGTCAAGGGATGACGACTAACAACAGAAAAGTAAGATTCAGCGAGGTTTAATTTAATGTTCATTTAATAAAAAATATAACAAATTTTTGTTTATTTTTGTTAATTTTGTTAATTTTCAAAAGAAAATAATAATGTTTCCTTCGAAGCTTACTTTTGTCTCTGCCTCATATAAGAGATGGTTATTGAGACTCCACCTCTTAACACAAATTATAAAAAGCTAACTCTATTTCAAAAAATTAAAAACAAAAGAAATTTAATTACGATGCGATTTTGTTATTCAGATAATGTTAGAGATTATAATTTTCCACGAACTCGCTATTTATATAATTTAAAGGTTTCTTTCCTTACAGCGCTACATATTATAATGTATTCGCAATAATTATTCCAGATGAATCCATGCAATCATTATACCGTGTTCACCACTCCCTCGTAATGTTTTCCTCGATTTGGCAGAATAATTACCGAGCAAAAACAATTCATCATTTTGCACGCTGAATTTCAGAGAGTGGCTGTCTCCACGCAGAGAATAAATTGTTTACTTGACACTGTAAAAATTCTTGCCCTGTTCTTTTACTTCTCTTCCGACGTTTGACAAGTTGACGACAAGACTTATCTGCTCCCCTAGCCAAGTGGCCAATATATCGAACGCTTTTCTAAACTGACATAAGAAAACAAGAGGTACCTACGTCAGTTTCATACTTTTGTTTTCTATGCATTCGAATAGGCTAAGGCGCGGTTTTTGAAAACTAGTGGATTTTTGAGATATAGTTTTGATCATGGTTGTACAACTGTAATTCCATATTTTTTATTCAGACTGAATACCAACTTAAGTGCCTGATATAATGTTAATAAGGTAGTAACGTCACGAAATCTGTAACCTAAGTCGTAAAGTGCATACTTTTTTATTGATATTAGCACATATTTTCATTTAGATTCTAAATAGCCTCATTTAAAAAATACATAATAAATTATGATATAGGAAAATTTGTTCCGAAGTAGGCAAGCCGCTATGTAAGCTAAGTCTCCCCTTTTGTCTTGGGAGATCTTCTGAGTGAACCTGTGTACCTCCCCCCGCCCTGAGGTTTTAATTTATCTCCCTTTTGCACCCTGGTCGTGCATTACAAGGTTAGAACGTGTCACTAGAATTGTATCCCCTTTTACATCTCGACAATTACTAATCTCTTGGTCTTTATTATGTAAATCAAAACAATATTATTACAGCGGTGTTCATTCCAGACTGAGCGAAGCTAAAATTAAGAAAATCTTTTATTTTAATCTAGATTAAATTAAAAGTGGTCCAATTTAGCAAGACGTTCTGTCCTTACTTTCCCCTATGTGGCTAGACAGGTAGACATCTCTCTTTAGTAGAATAGAGAAGCTAGATGAAACTTTTTCATTTGTCTGACAAGGTAACTAACGATAAAGAATTTACAAATCTTAATGACACCGTGCTTTTTCACCCATTCAACCCATGAAAATTGTCACATTTCTGCACAAGCTGAATGGTAACTACCTTGTCTGTGTTTGTTCTTGATAGGTTAACGGTTAATTCTACAACAGATTATAAACCTCATCTCGGTTACCGCAAAGTGCAAAATTGCTTCACAAAATTTGTTAGTTTGTGATACATTGGCGCGCTGCTTATAGTACGTGGAAATTGTTCGCTCATGGTATGTTATAGTAGTGTTTGATTTTAATATCCGTTGCTGTTAACTGAAATTGAACGCGGTTTTGCTTAATTAGGAGTAATTGAGCTATCGGGTTTCTTGTAGCCGTGCGTTATTCACTTTTTTAAATCAAAATAAACACCAATAACAAATGTATAAACAGACAGAATAGACAGACAACATCAATATACTGCCTTACGTTATATATAGTAAAATAAGAACCATTTTGAAAGAAGCTGGCCCAATCATTTAACATGATTTTTATAAGTATAATCAAAATTTTCACTTCTGTTTTTATCTCTCTTTCTCACCTCGAACCCAGCAAGTTTTAGGCAGTTTGCTCGGAAGTTACATTAATAATTTTTCTTACATAATATTAGTGTTTGTATGTAACCAACTTTTTATATAACCCTATATATACTATAGTCCCCATATGTTTTTTTTACCCAGTGATTCATAACGGACATTAAAACGTTTGTTTTTGTATATTACTTATCCATGTACAATTGATAGACTATCGTAGATGTAGGTTACCCAACTAAAACCCAAGGTTCTTAGTAAATCAAGCAAGCAAAAAAGTAACTACCACGTATATTAAGTACTATATAAAAATCATTCCATATTTTATTTCAAGCCATTTTCGACCCGACTAATTTTTTAATTATTTTAATTTGTATCTAACCGAAGTGGCAAAGAAAGCTAAATTTTAGCTTAAAAACCGTCATATAATCTAGAATAATGTTATTCGGTGATTAGTGGAAGATCAGTGACACTGCGTGTGAGCGAATGAGATCGCTTACCCAAATTCAGTCCTAAGCTTCTGACGGAAAGCCGACATTTATCTAAATCACCTTGTCGTTACCAAATGATGGATTTTTTCCACTAGCTTCGACACCATTTTCGCTGGAATCCTTAACTTGACAAATGACGGTGCAAAACGTTTACTTGCGCTGAATGCAGTGCAAATGATAACTTAATCAGTTCTTTTGGCTTAGTACCCTTTGATTTAAGGGCCATTTAAGAAAGGCATAAAGCGTTTTCCTCAATTAAAATTAGAAGCGCCTGTCTAAAAAGCAGCGCAAAGTTAATAAAATCATATCATTTTGGTAAATTCATAATTCACAGGGACAGAAAAAACGCATAAATCCAAAGCTAGAAGCTGGTAGTGAATAAAATCTTAAAAATAATCAAAATGAAAAATGTACTCAGTGACCTCATCATCTGCAAATTTAAATTCCAAACACACTCATTTCATCATTTGGACTTACGGTGAAATATAATTATAGCCGTGTGGTGTCGGCTGAGCAGAATACAATTGTCACTACCCCCAATATCTCCCATGGGTGTCGTTCAAGACCACGCGTCGTAGCGACGGAGGGTTAAAGCATGATGAGGAATGAACAATTTTGCATTTAGTATCTTAAGCGTTGTTGAGGAATTGGTATATATGTAATTCAATATTAGATTATTGACTATTGAGAAGACGATAGAAAGCAACACAATAACCAAAATTTAACCAAGCACATTCGTCAAGTTGGTACCTTGGGACAGGTAAAATTCTGAAATTTTTAAAATCCTTCAAATATTTGAAAGCTCGCCTTAACTATACAGTGCAAAATTTTAGCTACTATTTATACTTGGATGATTGGATGATATGTTGTTTCAATATTACGAACATTAGATGAGAACTTCTTCTGCCTTAATAATTCATGTTGTGTTTACGTTGCCAGAAACCAGATGTATTCTATCGTGTTCAAGTTCATGCTATCACAACAATGTACAAATAAACATTTCGTTTGTTAGATCTGGTATTCATTTGATGTTTTCGTTTGTAACATTGTGTTCTAGTACAAACTTCATTTAAACTTGTTCATTTGAAATCGTGAGCAAATTTGTGTGTATTTGAATTTGTATACTAAGGTACACAGACTTGATATAGGCCACAAGTCAGTAGGTAACGAACCAAAAAATTGTATTTAAATCAGAATAATTGAGCCATTTTCATTTCGACCACGACGGGCAACACCTGTTTTATCAATATTTCATATTCCATTCCAATTTACCTCCACGGCAAAAAGGGCCAGTGCCCTGTCATTTCCGTCTGCTTTTTATCCAGCCGGGCACTGGTATTAGGTAATATTTAATACGGCTCAAATCCCCGAGCACATGAGGTTGGATAAGGTGTTTTTAACAACCTTTGCTTATGATCAGGGGGTGATATTGGGGGATATTAGGGGATGTTTTTTTTTCAGACGTTGAGAACTCCGTGGTCTGTTACGTACTCATATGCGTTTAACTTCTCAATTAGTAGTTATTTAAGCCGTCATGAAAATTACTTAGTAGTTATTCAGTAGTTATTTAAGCCGTCATGAAACTAACTCCAGAAAATATTTTTCTGGGCGCTTTGTCCTATGATTGGCTGTTAGATACATCACATCAACTATAATTGTATAAATTAGCAATTCCATATTTACTACGGCGTACTTTCGAACTAGCATACACCGTATTCGTATGTGTACTTTAGAACTAACATACGTCGAAATTGTAAACTGCCACATTCAGTAGCGGAGCGGCTGTTACCAGATGCTGAATCAAAACCCGGTTCTATACAATACATGTAAAAACTACGTCCGCGTATTCTCAAAAAGGTAAATCGTTTATGTACTAGGAACGTTGCTGTTTATTCTTCTTAAATATTATTGAGCCCTGTGGTGATGGCAGAATTAACTGTCACCAAATGTCTAATGTCTGTGTTTAACCTCTTCTACGGGTATCATACAAGGCGACTAAGGGTTAAAACAGTGATGAGGAATTGGTAGCAGCGTGGTTATTTAATATACTAGTGGCTCATCTACGATTTAAGTGATTTTATGGCGAAATGTGGGTGTTAATGCCTCTGTGTGTATACTTTGCCTCTGTATATATGCTTTGTTCTACACCCGTAGAAACAGCAGGTGTGGTGCAAATTATATTTTATCGTACGAAATACTTATTAAAACGGGCGACGAACCTAATAACCGTGTTTATATGTGCCACAAAATGACAATCATATAAAAATACTAAATGTCACACAGTCCATTAGAATGTCAGTTTAACAAAGGTCAGCGAAGGCAATTAATGTTATTTATTACGAAGGGTAATTTAGTAAACAGTTGCCGTTGAGGGATTTTGCGCCAATTCTGAAACCTTGCATGGGAAATGCGTAATAATACCCCCGCTTCCAAATCAGGGGTGGTCCAGAATTAATTTTGTCATATTTCTCTTGGAATGGGCTGGGTGCTTATGACACTAGTTTGCCTGACACTATGCCTTACTAAGAGCAGCAGTTACAAAAACAATACCGTCGGCAGCCTTCGGAACGTCTCGGCATCCCTCGGAACGATTTGGCAGTCTTCGCTTTCGCAATGCACATATTATTACGTGCATTGAAATATTAGCGGTTTAAGTATCAAATTGCCGTTTTGTATGGAGAATTTAGCGAAAATTCATTTTTCCATACAAACATATTTGCGATTTTTTAAGGAACCACAAATCAAAATTTTATATAATTTTGTGGGTATATTTAGACAATATTAATCTATAGGATACCTAAGATACCTGGAGATTTTTTTTTATAACGGAGACGGACTGGTGTCTGTGTCCGTGGATCTATTTTGTTTTTGAAGATTTATTGGTAGTGAAAGAAATAGAAATTAAGATAAAATTTTATACATAAATATAAGTCCTTGAAATGAAGTTTAAAATAAAAAAAGAATAATGGACATAACTGTTGTTTTAAAGGAATTATACTCTGCTACTAATTAATAATGAGGGAACATCGGCAATTTCATACTTTAACCCTTATTATTATTTAATTTATTATTATGTGACATTTTATAATTAAAATTTTTACTTTTATTATAACATGGGTAGGCAGAGATGTATTAGCTAATATATAGACTTCTCTGTGAATTTTCTTTTAGTGGACACGTATTCACTATAAAGTTTATATCGATTAGGTAATCAAAGTTCACTTTCAGATACAAGACCATCATGACCGTTTACTATTGTCAGACGGTCGTCTTCTTTTCTCATAAAATGTCGGTACCTACTCATAAAATGCATCTCTAGTGCTAAACGGAGATTGGAGACGAAACCAATATATTTCAGTATCTACTGAGAAACCCGTCAGCTCCATCTCTCTAATGGAAATATTTCAACCGTGGCAGTTAGCATCCAGTTCAATTGAGGTAAACTCCGGTCAGTTAAAGCTGGCCACCCATTAAAGGCTGGTTTTTAATGCATAGTTAACTCAACCGGTTGTTAAAAACTGTTACAATTGCGAAATATCAGTCTGATATTTAACCATTAGTAACATTATCAGACTGATATTTAACAATTAGCAACAATTTTTAAAAATTGTTTGAGTTAACTATGCATCAAACAACCAGCCCTTAGAGAAATTCGTTGATCCTACTTTAGCTAACGATTACCTCACCGTGGTCATTGATATATATTGCGGATTAGCAAATTGTGTACGCGGGAAGACATAATTAAATATAAAGGTAACTTCGCTGGAATAAGGAACTTCTTTTTCACCATCAATGTCTACAATAAACAATGGAAATCTTGCACTAAGTATTTCACTGGAACGCATTGTTTGAAAGCAGTTAACAGTTGAAAACAGTTTATCAAGTATAAGACTAGTTAATCTTCAGTTCGGGAAGCACACTTAAAGCATCTCTGCCTGTGAGAGAATTAACGGGTATGAAAGTCGTAAAAATGGTATAACGACTAAAGGTATTTCCATCAAAAGACAATAAGAGCAAAAAAAATACTATTCTTGTTTCTGGAAAATGCAACAACTTCACACTATTAACGTTGGTAAGATAAACTATACCTACACGAAATCAATATTTATTTTATTTCTAGCTGAACTAGCAAACGTTAACTTGTCATTATCACCTAGGTCCAAGGAGTATAAAAAACAGCCGACGACCTAAATATAGGTACATAAAACATGTCTTAAAAATCGGTAATCAAGCCATTACGGAGGAGTTTCTTAACAAACACTGTGACACGAGATTTTTACATATTAGATAGCCAAAACTTCGCAAACGAGCGATCGGCCTAATTCTCGCGCTGAACATCTAGTTACTAGACAATTACAGTATCCTTAGTCACAGACAGTTAGAAAGCGCACGTGCCGTATACAATGTTCCGTATCACTCTAAAGTCATAGGAGTAAGCGTGACAAGGTGAATTAGCCAACTATTGAGGAACTGTTTGCAGTCATGCACGTTTCTGGCACGTCTCACTTTGCCCTATAGTATTCAATTCCTATCTAGAAACCGAGCAGTCTGGGTGTTAAATGGGATAGCTTAGCTGTGCAGTTCAATATTGAGTTAAGTCAGATTCAAAGGGTTTGTAATCGGGGTTAGCTGCAAATGGAATATTTATATTTCGTCGAAATTGTTTAACTTGGAATCTGTATATAATTTTATTTTGTATATCTTTGATGAATACCCAAAGAGGATCAGGCAGTAAGCACAAGCTGTAACTTTGAGAAGTAAAGGTTGGAATGTTGTCGTCCCAATCACGCATTCATTGGTCTTTCGACATGGTCCTTGCCATAACTTTCACTTCCTTACTCACTCTAATTTATAATAAGTACACGATATTGTGTATAACTTTTTTTTGAATTACGTCTCTATTGTATTAAATGAGCGAAATATTCTGAACCCAATCGAAAAAAAATCTGTGATCTTATGCAAAATCCTTTTAATATATTTCATGACAACTTTTTATTACTTCATTCGTAATAAACCTTGTGCGTCGTTAACGACTATGTCGGGTTTTATACGAAAATTATTACGCAATGCCACTAAAGTTTCAGAAGAATTTTTGCCGCCATTTTTGCAACCAATTTAAGGCCTGTATTATGAAACGGCACTCAAGTGTAGTTTAATTTGAATTCAAGTGATTATTGCTTAAATAGAGAATGCCCAATTTAAATTTGTGTTTTATTCCAAAACGGCTATCAAGCTTGAGTTACGTAAATTTAGATTCAAATTATATTTAAGTCAAGACATCCTTAATCTACTTAAAAAAAGTGAAAAGGTGTAGCGCTAAGGATAATAACTCTACTCAAGCATGGCAATTAGGTGTTTTGCGTGATCATAGCTTAAATCTCGATTTAAATACCTATCGATTGTTAGCCGAGTGACGTTTCAGAATAAACGTAAACAGAGATCAATGAATAATGATACTTACTGCCTGCCGCAAACGTTAATGAGTACTTAACGTCAAAAAATGACAATTCAAAACCAGTCGCTATTCTTGCCGGGTCTAGGGTCTAGATTTGAATGAAAAATTTTGACATTATATACACATTAAAGTTAATTGACGTCTCTGAGTATGGCAGTTAAATATTGTTCCAGAATAAAGGGTCCATGTAAATCGAGTTTTAAAACGTGATTCACGTCCAAGTGTCGTTTCAGAATACGGGCCTAAGTTCTTCATAAAAGTTAGAGATGAGATGGAACGGGGCTACTAACTAGCCGGCTAGCCCTTGCTAGCCTTGTCTAATTATGGCCGAAAGTCACTACGCTCCTGCCTTCAAATGTTTGTTGTTACAGCCACAATGCGGCGTGAAAGTCTTTTATAATTAAAAGCGTAAGCAATTTCACAAAATTACTTATTCGCAAATAAACTTTACCGTTTTTAATTTCTACCTTGTTTAATGCTTGCTCCGCTAACATGGGATCTAATATAGTTGGCCAAATGTGGGTGTTAATACATATCTGCTGAAGCCTCTGGTAACAAGCGTGATTTATGTAGGTATCGTTCTTGAATGAAAAATTGATATCCTGCAACAGTAAGTCTTACCGTCATAAATTTAGAACACACAATGTTTCTAAGTATTTTTGTAGACGTGGATTTAGACAATAAATTAAATAATAACAATGGCAAACATTGAAATATACCTACGCAAGTTAAATCCGTAAAGGTTGTTTTTCACTTCTCATGCTCTGAAAGTGCTTATTTGTGCAGGATCTAGGCTGCACAAAATCGAATTTTGAGCTCTAGAGCCTTTACGTATCTACTCATAAATGTATCTATTATTAAGGCAAAGAAAATGAGCCATGCAGCCAAACACAATAAGAAGTTCAGAGTTAGAATTTGTTATTTTATTATATTTACTTTCAATTTATTTGCCTAATGTGTTTTTTAAGACATAAAAATCATTAAATTTTAAATTCAAGAACGGTGTAGGTTATTAAATTAATTTAAGAAAATTATTATTGCAAAATTAATGCAATACTAGACTGTATAGGTCTGCAGTCAAAGCCTAATATCCATGGGAAAAACAATTTCCGTCAGTATTCAAAACTGTACTAATTTTAGTCTACATACATAAATCACGCCTATATCCCCGAAGGGGTAGGCAGAGGTGAACTAGCACCCACGTTTCGCCAATTATGTTAGGTCCCATGTAATAGGTGGCGAGCCTATTGCCATATATCGGGCACAAAAGTCGCAGTACTTTGCTATTGCTACGTGGTGTTAGAGGAACGCTGCTGCCCATTGCTCATCATTGATTTATCCTTATTCGCCTTGTACGACACCCACGGGAGAGATTTGGGGTGGTGACAATTGTATTCTACTCTGCCGTACCACACGGCTAATTTTAGTCTGAATTTTAATAAATGTTATGATTAACTACTGTATTATTTCCTCGCAATCGAAGTGAAAAGCAGAGTTTATAACTCGTCCATAAAACCATTTTTATCCTCGACATGACTATCAGCCCTCGCCTTCGGCTCGGGCTCTCGCATGAAAATGATTCGTATTGTGCACTTGTTGAAAAATCTAATATTATTTCATGTACAACTCATGAAATAAAACAACTTTTACGGATTTACCTCGCGCAAACATAACGGAACATCACGTTCAAATGCAAGTCTATGAGAGTAGGTTCCTGCTATCAATGAACACTATGGAAATGAGGCTAAGGCCACTCTGTGAGCGTAGTGAAATGTAACTTAAGATTCTAGTGGCATATTTAGCTCTGTATTTTCCGCCTCGTGATGACAGGCAGAATAACGTTTACATTACCCTCTCACATATTGTTGGGACTTGTGAGAGGTAAATAAATGAGTTTTCCGGGTAGTTATTCGGATCTGCAGTTGTCAAAATACTAGAAGTCCCTCTTGCGATCGCGAATAGTGAGCAGGAGCCTTACCACCACTCTAAACGCGACTTCATTCCCGAGTGAGACAACGCTATAAGCTGAGTAGAGCGGCTTCTCGTTTTGTCACCTGCGTTTGGATCACACTTATACTTCATGGTACAGCTACAGTGTTCCCTAGGAGGGTTAACGTTAAGCAGACGCTCAGAGCCAGTTCAGATGGAGCGCATTACGCGCGAATTCTTTAACGATTTCGAGTACATTACTGGCAGCACGCTACACAATTTGACTAAAGCCTTTTTATAAAGAGCAATGCCTAACAAATTGCGCCTCATTATAGGGCGTACTTCTAGAAGGCTCTCACTGCCGCACTCAGAGACGTCAATAAACGTTAATAAATACTTAATGTCAAAAAAATACATAGTCGCAAGTCTGGCCGGGTCTATTGTCTAGATTTAAATGATTTTGTTTTTACATTAAGTACCCATTAAAGTTAATTGTCAAGTCAAATCCAATTAAGTATGTAGTATTAATAATACATCGGGCATACACCTAAGTCGGGTATTCTCGTGTATAACGTAATTTGCCCATATGCAAGGCGAGACAATATGGACGAATATATCTAATAATAATATATTTTCAAAATCATTATATATTATAGTTATATACGAGAGTGTCTGTTTTAGGAAGTGTGCAGTGCCTCAAGCACGAATATTACCGTACCGAGTAACCACTCTAAATCCAAAATTACAAATTAAAAATCTTAAATCGGAAAATAATTAATATTTCTTGGGTATCGCGTACCTAATATGTCTTAAATTCTTGTAAATAAAATAAAATCAACTTTTGAAATAAAACAACTTTTACGGATAAGACTCGCGTATAATTTGGTGTTTGGCATATTAATTATTTAACCCGACGTTTCGATCACTTTACAGTGGCCGTGGTCACGGGGGGACTAAAGATGACAGGTGTCCTCACAATAAAGTAATAATTAACTACCGTCATAATATTTGATATTTTAGGTGTTCCGATTTACACAAACAGAGCTTACAGTATCATTGTTTTTGGCAGTATGAGGACGGTGTTGGGATTTAATTATTCTAACAATTGGGTCCCAAGCAGGTGGTATGTTCCAACCATTATCTCTATTGAAGTTTGGATGTTTCTTGATTTCAATAGCTTCACGTATCATTCTAGGTATATATCGTTTCTCTTTTGCTAGAATTTGCGGTTTATCAAATCTTAAATAATGGTTGGGTCCGTCTAAGGCATGTTCACATACTGCAGATTTTGTTTCGCGCCTATGTTTCACATCAGCTATGTGTTCTTTTACCCGGGTCCCTATACTTCTTTTTGTTTGGCCTATATAGGAGAGTCCACAGTCACAATCTATCTTGTAAATTCCTGCATCTTGAAGGGGGATGTTACACTTTACAGGTCTTAGAAATTGGTTTATCTTCTTCAGCGGCTTGAAATAAGTTTTAATGGAAGCACTCTTCAAGATGTTCCCAATCTTGTCAGTGACACCCTTCAAGTAAGGTAGTACAGCAGGTTGACGTTCGACTGTTGCCGGTTTCACTCGACCTCTGCGACAGGGCTTTGGTACTTGCAGTTTATTACTCCGCAGTACTTGCTTAACGTGATTTAGTTCTGATGCCAGATGTTGACTGTCACAGATGCCGTGCGCTCTCTGAAACAAAGATTTGCCCACGGTAGATAGCTGACTGGGATGGTGGTGAGAATCACCATTGAGGTACCTATCAGTATGGGTAGCTTTCCGATACACTGTGTGGCTCAAGCTATGGTCAGGATTCCTTATTATTAATATATCTAGGAAGGCTAGCTTATTATTTGCCTCCAACTCCATAGTGAATTGAATTTTGGGGTGAATGGAGTTGAGATGTGATAAAAATGCAGATATTTCATTAGTTGGCAATATTGTGAAGGTATCGTCTACATACCGCTTGTAGAACCTGGGTGTTATAGGTGATGTGCTCAAGGCCCTCTCCTCAAAGTCCTCCATAAAGATATCAGCAACTATGGGTGACACCGGGGAGCCCATTGCGACACCATCTATTTGCATGTAAAATTCCTCTCTCCACAATAAATAACCAGATGTTAAACAGTGTTCTAAGAGATCTGCATGTGCAATAGGCATGTTATTATCTCTATGGACGCGAATGGGACGCAGCGGAGCCTTGTCCTTGTGTATTTTCGGACAAGGCTCCGCTGCGTCCTATTGTGAGCCAAATCGACTCACCAACTTACCGATTGGCCCAGTACGTAGCTAGAATACTTTCACCACTTAGAGGTAACACTAGAGCTTATGTGAAGGATTCCTACCATTTTGTTAGTGATATTAAACACCTACATGTTGCTGACA